>WBMV01007406.1:1009475-1134904 GCA_013396655.1 Campylorhamphus procurvoides
GTGCGTTTGTTTATGTTTCACTCCATGCGGATGCAGAAGTAGCTCCAGCGGGGACCGCGCTGTATCCAGCCGGGAGAGGACCCCCCCACACACCCCCGAGCTCGCTCCTCGTCGCTTCCGCAGATATCCTCCCTTTTGGGGGGAGGTGGTCCTTTGCGCCCTCCCTCGGCAGGAGGGCAGCGAGAGGGGTCCTTCGGATTACGCCGAAGACTTTTTCCTTCTTCAAAACGCCCTAAAGGGAGCCGAAGTCTTAGCATACATCCAACTGCACACTAGCGTAAGCCTGTCACTTTGCGGTGCCCCCAAGCCACAAGCAAGCAACCCCCCCAAAATCTCTCAGCTGACGGAGCAGGGGGCAGGAGAAGGCCACCCCGGGGGCTGGTCGGTTAAAAGAAAATCCAAAAAAAAAATAATAAATCCTCCTTCTCGCAGGGAGAAAGCAAACACAACGGGAACAAATCAAATCGCCAGTCTTCCAACAGGTCCAGAAGCTTTAAGCCCTCCCTAGGGCTGCCAAAGAGAATAGGTTTTGTTCCAGCATCAACACCACATTCATAACCTCCTTGCTCCTGCTGCTGCCATCTTGACAGTTTTTCCCCCCTTCACTTAAGTCATTTAAAAAGCGCAGGCAGACGAGGCAGGGAAAGCCACATCGGGAGGGGCGGGAGGCGGCGGGGGGTGCTGGATCGACAAGCCACCTCCACACAGGCAGCAATCGAGATCCGAATTCACGGGAGGAAGAAGCAGCGCTGCTGCATGGTTCCTGCTGCTCCTGCTCCTGCGCCTTCAGCTCCGAAAAGCCTTCCCTTTAAAGGCGAAGGAAGGGAAAGCGGCGCAGCGCCCGCTCCCCCTGCGAGCAGCCGGCGAGAGGCAAGCGATCCGCCCGCGCCCAGCCCGTCCGCCGCCGCCGCAGCCCGCCCGAGCAGCCTGTCACCCTGCTCACCGCCGACTTCCACATCCCTCCTCCTAACAACCACGGGCAGCAACACAAAGTTATAGACACACGCAGGGAGCCTCAACCAAACCGCACTGCACGGCCTGGCCCGCCCACGGGGCGGGATGCGCCGCGCAGGGTCCGCCCCGACGGGGCGGGAGCGGCGAGGTGGGGGGAGCTGCTGGAGAGGGGCGTGTCGGAGGGGTGCCGGGACACGGGCAGGGCACTGCCTGCCTGCCTGGTCGTCCCTGTGCCCCGGGAGGCGGTGGGAAGCCCTAAAGCTTCTCTAGCCACACGGTAACTCTTTTCCGTGGGTTGCATTAGCAACTGTATCTTTCCTGACTTGTTTCCACTGTACATAAATTATTATCGAGTTATTCTGGTAAACTTTTAATAAAATGTAGAGTCTAATTTTGTAATTTTTTTGAAAACTTTGAATTCCGCCTGTAGGTGATAGTGGGAGCATGTTCAGACATGTCCACACGTGAATATAATCCCGCTGTACTTCCTCCTCAGAGTCCATGCCCTAGCAGAAAGCCCTCCAAAGCAGCTCACTTGAAGACGTAGTTAATTATGGGTTGAATAAAAGGGTGACCCACAAAGCCCAGGAACATAAAGCTATTAATACGGATGTAGTTATAAATACATTACATAGCAACGTATATGTATCAGTTCTCAGCCAGGGTGGTATCAGCCTCGACTAGGTTTAGTGCAACAGTAGGGTTGTCTGTGATACAAAATACAAACAATTGCAGGCTTGAGAAGCAGGTGTGCTTCTGAAGCATAGCTGGATAGAATTAGCAGACAAATTAAATTGTTCCCGATGTATTTATCATTATAGGCAAGCAGTGAGATTTGAAAACCATTCAATTTGACTAGAAAACAACAAGGCCCTGATCCTGCATGCCTTAGAAATCCTGCTAAGTAAGGCCTAAGGCCCTCAGAGTCTAGTTAGGTTTCGAAGTCAAGTAACACTCCAGTTAGGAATGGTTTGGCCTGATTTTGTTACAAGGGACAGCATTTCAGCATGCATACAATTAGTCCTCTATTATCTAAATATAGTAAGAGACACTGAATTAATCAGAATGAGTGCAGGTTCAAGTAATGGAAATAATTTTCACTGCAACTCCATTTTGGGTCACAATGTTGTGCCCTGCCGTAGCTCTTGTTGTAATGTGGCCCCTTATGGGAATGCAAGGCAGCTCAAAAAGACACCAGCCACTCTGCAATTGTGACACTGGCATTCGCATGTATGATTTAGCAGTTGGTAGGGAGGAAAACCGCAGTAGCACTGAAGAGCCAGGAACCAAGATCAGATGAGAAGGCACAGTGAGAAATGTTTAGTCCAACACCACATCTCTGAGGAGCCTCTCCTTGTGCCTTTCAGAAGTTAGCCACACAAGGTCAGCTGTGAAACAGTGACTGATGCACAGCCCCTTCCCAAAACTTGCTACTGCTTGGGACTGATTTTGACCAGTGCAGAAACCTCCCCACAGAGCACTTCCTTAGGCCCTGAGGTTCCAGGGAAGCCTAGAACTTTGACCTTTGGCTGGATTAAAAGCTGAAAATCTAGTCCTAAATGATATTATCATCTTCATTTATTTATTTAATTGGTATTGCATTATTCTACAAGCATTGCTATTAACTCTCATTGTACTGGGTGAAGGCCTTGCACGTGGTAAGAAGTGCCCCACTCCCTGGTAGAATTGCAGTCTAAGTAAGGCAGGCCAGGGTGGGAGAAAGGAAATAACTAAGTAGTAACCCTATTAAAGAGATGGTTGAGTGAGGCACTGAGCAATTACATGACTGTACTGAGGTCGTACAGGAAGCCCATGTCAGAACTGGGAACTAAAACTGGATCACCTGAGTACCAGCCTTGGGCCACTACTGCAAGATTATCTGCCCTGTTCAGAATTCACTGGTTTATCAGTCACACAGTCTTTATCATATGTCATGGTACTAGTTCCTCACAGCTCCATGCAGCAGGTGTGTGCCCATAATAGTGCAGTTTAGAGGTGTAATTAAAACCACAGTATAATTGTTCCCACACATTTTACTTACAAAAATGTGTGACCAAAACAGAAAGACACGGCAGCTCCTCTTAGTGTGGTTCCATGACCAGACCTGATGAAATACTTACAAAAACTGATCAAAATTGAATCTAAAGCCTGCAAAATTTTCAGTCTTTTCCTTTAAGCACTTTAATGCCCCAAGGGTAAGATTTTCAAAAAGGCTCCATTTATGGGAGTTTTATCACTGACTTCAACAGGAATAAAGTTAGGCCAGCCCTCAGGCCATTTGAAAACCGTGCTCACTTACTGTGCCTACTTAGTCTGTGAGTGTTTCAGGGCAGTGCTGTGTCTTCCTCTGCATCTGCTTTTATCTAATGTTGCCACTCAAGTTGATGTTGGGAGCATGTGTGCCTATCACGATATCTGATTGCATGGGTCTGGCAGGATCACAGTCACGTTGCAGCTAGAGAAGTGCTGGTGACATTTCTGGCTTCACCTCTCTTCTTACACAAATATCTTACTGCAGAATCATGGCTGGAGCTGAAGTTGCATAGGTGGTAGGAGACCTGGAACTTTTTGTCATTACATCATTACAGAAATCTACTGTAAAGTTTAGTGCTGCTCAATAAACTGATGTTATATTGCAGTATGTTGAACAATGGCTGCATTGTCTACATGAACCTCACACAAACAAGTATATGATGGGTTGTTTTGTAAGACACCTGCAGCATGGTCTCTGAGAAGTTTGTGTTCCCTGCAATAACCCTGTCTACCCCTCCCACCCGTCCCATGAGAGAGCGGCTCCCTCAGTGTATTTTTATTCTTCTCACAGCTCCCTCCTATATGCTTTAAACACAGACTGGGCAAAGGGCAGTATGTTCTGTGGCTCATTCAGAGCAACCCACATGCTGATTAGAAAGAAATGCCATCTATAAAGCAGCCAACTTCATACCCTGAGCCTTTAAACTTTCTGCCCAATTTGGCTAAAACTGGCTAGTGGGTTCCACCGTTGTTATGGAAAGATTGGCTGACTGGCAGATACAGAGCAAGGGTCCAAATGGTGCCATGGAAACATGAAGGGTTTGCCAAAGATGGCTAGAGTTCTGACTACAAAATTTTCCTCAAAGTGATGAATAGCAACTTAAAGATCACTTGAAGTTGGACTTCAGCCTGTAAACTGGGTGACTGACTGTGGTAACAGAAGGGAGGGGAACAAAGAAAAGTGCAGTAGCAGAAGAAAACAGTGACATTACTGCTGTGGAGAAAACAACTCCTTCCTCAGGTGATCTTGGCAACCTGAGGACTACACTCCAAGCCTGGAAGAATCCAGCTCTGCATACACCTAAACTTGAGCACCTACTGCTGAGGAATTCTTGACCCGTTTCTGCACTGAGTAGAATTGCAGTCACCCACACTAAAAAAAACAAAACAGAATCACCTTTCCGGAACAATGTTTACAGTGGTACCCCCCAAAACTGGCTGAATAAGGAGCTGTGAATCTGAGTGGGGAAAACTCAACCCTACAGCTTCAAAAATTGTCATTGAAGTGGCCTCATGTCTCCTGAAGCTGCATTGCCAAGGCTCACTGAAAGTCACACCTTGTAGGCTGAGAAAGACTCTCAGCTTCTTGTGGATAGAAACAGTGTTTGGTACACTTACTAACAGACACAAATAGTAGTGCATAGCTGTGTTGCCAACTCTCTCAGTTTTATTTATGAGGCCTGCAGTACTGGTGTTTTGCTGAAATCCCTCTTTTTAAAGTCCCATTAAAGGAGCATCTCAGCTTCCATTTTATAGCAATAGCCGAGTCCCTGATGTGCCATGGATATGACCCAAGTATACTTTGAGGGCCAGGAAGACAAGTGTGTGTGTGTGGGAAAAACCCAAAAACTAATTGTCTGATTTAACCCCCCTTTTTTTTAAACCTGCTTTTTAACCTGACATTGCTCAAAAGCTGGCTGCTTCCTAATTTGTGAATACTTGGGGGAACATGCAATCCATTATTGAGTTTATGTCATTGGGGCGAAGAAGTCGAACTGCTGAGATCCAGCAAGGAACTCCGCCCTTTTTTTTTTTTTAAATTCATCTTGGACTGTGGTAGGATTGATTTTAGGCATTTAATCACTTCCTCTTGCCCTATCAGGGCACCTCCACAGACCTGTGAAGAGAGACAGACAGATGGATGGATGGACGGACAAACAGCTCTCCTGCTTAGCTTGGACTGGCCCGAGCGGCCAAACCCCGTTCTGCCCCGCCGCTGACTCATTGAGCAACCCGGCCGTGTCCACTTAAGCCCGTCTCGGTTACCCGGTGTGGGCTGAATTATGCCCACTTATCTGTTAATTGCTCCATCATTATAACTTTAACACCTTCCTCCGCCCACACGCCGCGGGCCGGGCGGGGGGGGAGTGCCGGCCCCGGCCACGCCCCCTGCGGGGGCCACGCCTCCATCAAGTGATCCCGCCCCCTGCGCTGGCCACGCCCCTACCAAGCTAGGCTGCGCCGTGCGAACTGAATGATGTCATGCTCCGGGGCCGCGCGTGACCGCCGGGCCCCGCCCTCGCCATCCATTGGCCGGCGCCCGTGGCCCGTCAGGGCAGCGCCGCCTCCCATTGGCCGGCGCCCCGCGCGCCGCCACCGCCCCTCCGAAAATAATAAACAATCGAGTAAGGCGCGGCGCGGCGCGGGAGGGGCGCGCGCCCCCCGCGGGAACGGGGACCCCCGCGCCCTCCCGCACCGACACCTGCCCGCACATACGGGCTGCTCCTTCTCCTCCTCTTCCTCCTCCTCCTGCTGCTGCACTGAGGACCAAGTCGAGCCGCGTCTCGGCTCTCCCCGACCCCCCTGTCTCAAAGCGAAGTAGCTCCAAGGCTGCAAGTGCCCTCCAGATGCGGGCTTCCAGGCAGCGCAGATCTGCGAGTGGTGTGAGGGCAAAGGGGCTGGACGGGTACGTGTCTGGCAGGCAGGTGTGCCAGTACAGCGTGCCGAGTCCCCAGCGCTAGGGCACCGATAGCGGGACCTAGAAGGTGCACCTCAGAAACTGTGTTGCTGTTGGTTATCTTCAGGGGACAAAAAAATGCCCCCGAGGTCGCTGTCCTAGCCACGTGGTGCTGTGCAGAGATGCAGCCCCGATCCCTGCTTCGTTGTGGTGGTGCTCACACAGCACAGCCATAAAATAACCACCCTCACGCAGTCTGCTTTCCTCAACCTGCGAACATGAGGCACGCTTGTATAGCAGAGGGTTTGATCGGGGATCAGGTGACGAGAATCAGGGCTGCGGGAAAGGATTTACCTTTGCTGAGGCTCGCAGCCTGGCCTCTCCTTTTGAGAGCAGGTGCGCACATATGGCCTATTTCGCTTCCTTCAAAGAATTAATTATTTTCTCCTGTACGTGGCCCCTGGAGGAAGAAATGCAATCACCTCCCTCACACTGTCATCCTGTATTTCCAGTGATCAGAGCACTTGCTTAGGCGCTGGAGATGTGGCTCCTGGTCCTTTTCCCAGAACTTTGTGTTTTGTTCTCTAGGAGATGTTCAATGTAAAGAACATAGAGCACACTTTGAAAAGGGGACTGAAATGCAAGGCTATTCCCCTCCCTTCCCCATGGCAATGTTATTACTGCTAGGTCATGGCCTCTCCTTGATTGCTCCCGTGAATCCTGAATCCCCACCCTCTCCCCCAGGCAGCAGTACGGGTTCAACAGGCTGGTTGAAAATGGAGTGCATGTTAGGCTAGCCTACCTTCCTGGTAAGATACTCTTCGGGAAGGTCAGAGGGAGACACCTGATCCCCATCGGGCAGAAGGAGGAGAAAGTGACTTTGTGTCGGCTGGTGCAAGGGGCACTGCAAGGCACACAGGGGGGAGTCCCCCCCCCGGAGGTTGAGAAAGGGTTCAAAGGGGCTGGTGAAGTGTTAAGCAAAAACAGTCAGCGGCTTAGCACATGGTGGGGAAGTCGATTATAAGCACTTGCAGCTGGTTCTCTCTCTCCCACCCCGGAGGAACTGGGTGACTGCTGACTCAGGAGCTGCATCAAATCGGAGAAATGGGCTCATATTTCTTGAGTGCCTGTGACATGTTGCAGAGGCGTGGGATAGTGACGGGCACCTCCGACTCGCTGTCCCATCTGGGACTCGGAAGAGTGATCACAGCAGTGTGCTGTGAGAAGCTGGAGCCCATTGGTATGTGCTGGATGTGCCCTGAGAACGCTGTGCAGCCAAGGCCGTGGGGTTCGTCTTGCACAGAAACGTGTCTGACTCCAAATTCCAGCATTGGGCCCAGGGGGAACACAGGCACAGAGCTGCCCAACATGGGGTGGTTCTGGGTATGTGAAAGGCAGAATGTCCTGTATCTTGGGATGCTGACAACCTAAAAATAGTACTCCAGAGCCTCCAGGATTAGGCGTTAGATGAGCAGAGACTGTTAGGAGGGCAGTTCTGAACTTTAATGCTTCAGTTCTGCCCCAGTCCTGCTTCTTATATTCCTTGTGGCTCATGTGAATGTCACTTAAACATTCTCGGGGCATGCAGTTATAGCAAATTGCCCTGCAAACTCCTCCTGGAATCTGAAAAGTTGAATTCTTCCATTTGCATGCACCCTTGCCTGCCTTCCAAAATCATTCCCTTCAGTCTAGCAAACAGCTCTGTTAAAGCTCTGCACCTGGAGTCATTCACTGCCAATTTACCTTGTGGTAAGAGGCAATGACAGCAAGACAGAGACCTGATTTTATTTGGTTTTAATTATTTTTTGGGGGGTACCATTTAAGTGAGCACATGTAATTGAATACACGCTGAGCTGATCTGATGAAGAGCCTGCTGTTTCTAAATACAGTAGCTACTCTTCATAATAGGCATGTTTAGCTTAAAATATATCTAGGTAAAAGTATTATGAACACTGTTTAACTAAAACAGATTTTTTTCCTTGGAATTAAACAGGGAAAACTGGGGAGGAACTGTCACGGAGGTCTGACAGATGTTCAAGTACGTGAAGCTTAAAGAGGAACATGTGCTATTGAGTTTGCTCACAGAGGCTTTGCGACCTGTGTCTTTGCAGTAATGATGACACAAGCTTTTTTGAATAAAAGGAAGAAATTAACTGCCTTAGCTAATTGTACCCTTGCTAGCTAGCTAACCAAGGACACCATTTGACTGTGAAAATTGTTGGTGCACCCAAATCTCTCAGCTGGGGAGAATATCTGAAGTGAGAGTGTTCCCATATCTGTGGGTTAGAAGGACTATTTAAAAATCTTCCTAATTAGAAAATTAACCACTATTGCTTTAAAACAGCAGTGCACTGCTTTGAAAAATTAAGACCATATGGAAGCATTTATTACTTTTCAATATGTATTCAGTCTCTGGTGCAATTTTATGTACTTGTTAATGCATAAAGAAAGTCTTTTGGAGCAGGAATAAAACACCACAAAGCATGATTTAACTCTATAGGGTCACCAAATCTGTTTCAGATTACTGGATGTTCCAATCTGCTAAAAAGAAGGGGTTGTCCCTGAACCAATGAAACAATGACAGGGAAGGGAGGTGAGCCCATAAATCTGAAACACTTTGGAAATATAGCACACATATCAACAAACACTTCTAAAGGATTCAGTGGGGATTTGGTCACATAAGAGATAAAATTATGAAACAAATTATATTAAGTAATAGGAAAGTTAAAACAAAGTCAGTATTAAGAGTACAATACTTGGTTGCAACTTAAGGCATCTTAATGAATCATGTATTCAAACAGTACAGGTCCACATAAGCATGTGACTGTAAGAGAAAATAGGAGCAAGTAATCCGGGAGTGCACAAAAGTGCTTTTGTTTGTAGTTCTGTGGTCACTGGAAGTGCCTTTTCTTGTGCTTATTCACAAACACCTCTGGCTCTTTCTTCCAGAAATCCTATCCAAACGTTTTTGTTCTGACTTAGAGGAGGACTTTGTGCTTTGGCTCTTTCGTATGGTTCAGTCTTACAGCGTCCTTCCTCTGGCAAGGGCCTGAGATGGGTCTGATGCCTTAGCTGTGCTTTTTTTTCTTTCTTTCTTTTCTTTTTTATTTTTTTTTCCCCAGGGTGACAAGCTGTGGGGCAATATTTGCTCTCAGGAACTGGGCACTTTCCTTTCACTGGTTCAGCATGGATCAACAAGAGGCTGAGTCTGAGGAGTTAACCATGCATAGTTTGAGCCACCTGGCAATGAGCTCTGCAGGCATAGGAGGCAACCTTTCTGCTGTTATCGTGAACCTGAGAGCAGTATAACCGTCTGGCTAGTTATAATTTAACAGAAACCCCATTTTTCATCTTGCTGTGGTGGTGTGCTTTCTTTTAAATGTCATCTGTAGAGTCTCTCAGTGAGTGGAAAAGTTTTGCTTTGTATTTCTTACAGATACTGACAAAAACTAGTCTACTAGGTTACTGGAAAAGAGATATATTCTTTCTTAACTGGCATAAGCAAGCTAAAAAGAGTTTGCAGTAACTTATACGTCAATCAAAATATTTTTCGTTATGTATTGGTCATTTGTAATCAGTAGACTGACTGGTTCTTTATTAATGTTGAAATCTTACATTTTTAGAAGTGTTATTAAGCTAGTAAATTAATCTTCAGCTTTCCTGTTGCACTGAAGCTTGTTCATCACTGTTGTGCCTTCTATCATGCTTTAAACCTTTGGTTTAAATAGCAGTAATTTCAAATAAGTTCAGATTTTTAGTTAAAAATGAACTGAGTACACATGTATCTTTTGAATCAGCACCTTAACGTGACCTCTCCTGTCTGCTCGCGTTATTAGTGCCAAAATAAAGTTCTTCAGACAAAATGAAGCCAGATGAATGAATACATAATAAGCATTAAAACAAACACCATGAGCAGCAACTGCTGTCTTCGATTAACTTTCATCCAGATCATATATCTTAGCCATTGCAAAATCTTAGATAAAATCATCTTTAAAGTCCTTTCAAACTTTTTTTGAGAGTAGTTATCAGCTTAGGCATGTATCCCAACTTTAACTTGTATGTATGGTAAGAATATTACTTGCCCATAGATGGCAATAGCATTACACTGCTGGAGTAGCCCCCAGCCTGTGAAATGAGGCTGTTATGGTGGTGAACATTAACTCTGGGAATGGAGAAAAAGTATCTTGCTTTTTTTTTTTTTTTCTCCCCTGTCTGCAGCAGTGGCAATGGGGACTGTTCTGCTTGCAGGAATGTTGGGACTAATCATGTGAGAAAAGATCCTGGAGTGATGAGGCAGCATATTTCCCATGTCTGAGGTCAGGATTTGTTCTGCAAAGCTGACCTTTAAAAAAGCCTGAAAATGAGGAACGTGGCACTAGGGAGCAGAGAAGGAAGCACGAAATGATGTAAGATATGTTTCTTCTGCATATGAAATACTTTTTTTTTTTAAGCTCCAGGTTTGTGATTCAGCATTTTCTGCCACTGAGAGAATATAAGAAAGTGGAAAATTCTGTAGCAAAACAGAAACTCCCTATTGTTCTAAGCAAAATCTAATAAAATATTAGCCATGAGATATTTTTGCTCCCTTCTGTTGAGTTGGGGTGGAGATTATATTTTCCCCAAATCACTCTCCCGTCAACCTCCTGATCTGAGAATGCTGGAACGCAGACACAGCCTGGACAACTTGCCTACATACAATGGGTGTGAAGTGCCTCCAGTTTTGTTGGCATTTGATTGCTGGGTGACTGCTCTTTTGACTCTGACAAACAATTGTAGGACAGGCCTGTGATGAGAAAGCTCTGGGGTACCGGTGCTGGGTGGATGTTTGGTTCAGGACAGGCAGCCCCATAGAGCTAAAGCATCAGTCCAGGTGAGGCTGCCAGCCTGGGTTTGATCCCAGCTGCAAGGTGATGCAAGACCTCTGACAGAAGCCCTCCTCTCTCAACTAATGCAAAAGTGCCTTTACTGCCAATTCTTCCTTATTTCTTGTCTTTCCTTCCTATGTCCTTTCTCTTGCTGGGATGCACGGGGCTGCTTTGAGAGGTCTAAAGAACCAGCTGGATGGCCCAGCCTGTGGCTGTCTCTCTGATCTGGGAAACCCTGCTAACTTGTTTGGAAGGAGAAAGTGAGGAAGCTATTTCATCCTTCTCCCTCCTTGGAGACTGGTTCTGTGTTCAGATGGCAGTTATCTCTCTTGTTAAAGGAGGTGGCAGTGGTGGGGGAGCGCTCCCAGGTGCTGGAGCTCAGCTGTGTCCATGCTGATACTCATCCCTGGTGCAGTGTTGGCCCATGCTGTTAGTACTTTACCAAACAATTCCCAGCTATGGACATAAAAAGTCTGGATGCAGTCACTCCACTTTGATGGGTAAGAGGATTTAACAGCCTGGACATGGCTGATCTGTGCCCATTGGCTAGTTTTTCCCTATGGATGTGGTCTGGGTGTGCCTGGGGCAGTCTGTGCTCATAGTGGTACCCTACACAGGGACAGCCTTGCTTTCCAGTGTTGAAGAAGCAGGGAGAGAGCCTTGTCATGCTTTCTCTTTACCTGCTGAGACGGCTGCACCAGTGAAGGTGACTGAGGACTTGTTTTTCGTTACTCCAAATGCCAGACAGAAGGAAGCCTGCTTGCATCTGCCTCAGACTCTGAATAGATTTCTTTTTTAAAGAGTCCTAAGGGACAAGCAAATGGATATGAGCACGTACTGTATTTGTGAGACCAGCACTGAGATGGCTTGCATGTTATAAATTGATGTTGAAAAATGGGTGGTGGAACATTAGAGCCACACAAAATGATTCAGAGCCTGAAGAAAATGCTTTGCAATGGGAGACGTGAAGCCCTTGCTCTCTCTACTTTATCAAAAAAGGCTGAGCAGGGAATTTATTATGATGGTGAAGGAACTTCCTTGAGAGAAAAATATCAGGTACTGAAAGGCTCTTTAATCTAGTAAATTATGAGAATGTGTTGCAGCGAACTGAAACCAGATACATTCAGATGAAAAACTGGGCACAAATTTATTGGAATGAAGGTGGTTAATCACCATAACAAGCTGTCAGGGTAGTTGGCACATATTCCAGTTGTGTCCAAGCCAAGACAGGGCTGTTTTTGATGGGTGTGCTCAAACCACGGTTGAAAATGTGAGGGACAGTGTAGTCAACTCTCAGGCAAGGTAAGCAGGTGAGGTTTGAAGGGCTGTGATATGTGAGAGGTCTGAATAACAGTTCCCAAAGGAGCTGTGAAGATCTAATGGTTCCCCATCTGTCCTTAACCTCAGAGAGACTGAGAGAAACAGCACTTAGCAGGAAGCAGAAGAATTTGAATGACAGCCTCATTGCTGGCACACTCGTGTGTCCTCTGTTTCTGTAAGGACTGTACCTTTCACCTGCTCAGGGCCTTACTAATGTTTGTTCTATACCCATTGTAAGAACAACCCTTCTCCAGTCCACAAGCCCTCTGTACAGGTTGGCATTGGTGCCTTTCATGTTAGGAGAGCATGAGTAAAAATTTATGATGCTCGGTGGCTCATTCGGTAGCTTGGATAAGCTTTTCTTTTTTTATTTCATCTTCTTAAACTTTAGACTTGCCGGTCCTTCACTTGCGTGTTGTTTATGCCTTCCAGTTTCCCTACTATCCATTTCCTCATATTGCCTTTGCCACCAGGCTCAGTGCACTTTGCTGTGTTGATAATCTGTAGTGCAGGACGTCTTGGAGGGTGCTTCTTATTCATAGTTTGATAAAACCCATCCTGTCTTTTTTGCACAGATTTCACACGGGACGGTTATGTCAATGATGTGCTGTGTAGATAAAGATCTTGCCAAGAACTTTCTGATAAAGCGCCTTTCATCCAGAAGTACAGATTTGCAGCTGCTGTAGCTATTGACAGGAACATGATAAGGTATCTTGGCAAAATACCTGCAACCTGTGTCTAGACAAGTGCTCTAATCTAATTTTAAAAACAAGACTTCTCTTCTAGAAAACAAATCGGTGGTGGAAATCAAGAATTTCTCATCTCCTGTTGCCTTTTCTGGGGTCCCAGTACTTTCCTGCTTATTCTCCATCTGCTTGTGATGATGCAAGTATTTTATTCTCTGAAGCCCTAGGACAAGTCTGCTGATTTTCCTGTGTTCCAGAGGGTAACTGTGTACAAAGTCAGAGCTGAAACAAGGCAAATGATTTCCACGCGATGTCCTAATTTTCAAATTGGAGAGACATGGATTTGAAAGGTGCACTGGTTGGTGGATAAGACATTGGCTGGATGGATGAAGACAGAGTTGTGGTCAGTGACTGTTGAGTCTATGTCTAGGTGGAGGCTGGTGGTAAGTTAAGAACCCTTGAGGTTCTGTCTCTCTGGTATCTTTCTCAATGACACAGTGGGATCAAGTGCACCCTCAGCAAGTTTGCAGATGACATGAAGCTGAACAGTGCAGTTCTGCACAACAGAGGGAAGGGACGCCATGCAGAGGAACCTGGACAAATCTGAGAAGTGGGCCCACGATAACCTCATGGGGTTCAACAAGTTCAAATGCAAAGTGCTGCACCCGGGTCAGGGCAATCCCAGACCTGAATACAGACTAGAAGAACTCACTGAGAGCAGCCCTGTGGAGAAGGACTTAGGGGTTCTGTAGATGAAATGGTGGACACGAGCCAGCAGTGTGTACTCAGACTCCAGAAAGCCAAACACATCCTGGGCTGCATCAAAAGAAGTGTGGTCAGCAAGCCAAGGGAGGTGATTCTGCCTCTCTACTCTGTTCTCCTGCATCCCCACCTGGACTATTGCATCAAGGTCTGGGGTCTTCAGCACAAAAAAGAAATGGACCCAGAGGAGGGCCATGAAGATAATCAGAAGGATGGAGCATCCCTCCTATGAAGACAGGCTGGGAGAGCTGGCACTGTTCAACATGAAGAAGATCTGAGGTCTCTCTCCAGGAAGACCTCATTGCAGCCTACCAGTACTTAAAGGGGGCTTATATAGAAGAGAGAGAGAGACTCTTTACACAGAAATGTAGTGATAAGACAAGGGGGAACAGTTTTAAATTAAAGAGGGTAGGTCTAGATTAGATGTTAGGTAGAAATTCTTTACTATGAGGGTGGTGCAACACTGAACAGGTTGCCCAGAGAATTTATGGATACTCCATCCCTGAAAATGTTCAAGGCCAGGTTAGATGGGGCTTGGAGCAATCTGATCTAGTGGAAAGTGTCCCTGCTCATGGCAGGTGGTTGGAACTAGATGATCTTTAAAATTCCTTCCAACCCAAACTATTCTTTGATTCTATGAAATGAAGGGGTGGAGTTGTTGTCCAGTTGTCATACAATTGTCATCAATACCCACAAATCATTAACCAGGTCCAAAGACTCTTTGAAACACAGAATTTAGAGGCAGAGCAGGGGTTTGGACTGAGATCTCTAAATAGCAAGTGAGAATCCTGAATGTATTTTTATGTGGGGAAAAAAAAGCTCTAAGAAGAGGAAATGTTGGGAGTTTTTGGTTGATTTTGGGGTTTGTCTGTTTGTTTGGAGTTTTTTTGTTTTAGGGGTTTCTTTTGGAGGATGTACAAGCAATTTTTCAGGCAGTTTTCCTGAAGTCCACGTACCTCTGGAAAGCAACAGAAGTATCTGCATATGAGCAAAGAGCTCCAGCACAGGGAAGTACAGAGGATATAAGAAAAATAAGGCTTTGGCTGGAGAGATGGAAATGGATTAGTCAGGCACCAGGTGAATTCCTGCAGCAGCTGTTCTTCTTGGCAAAGACTGCAGCTGCAAACAGATCCAGGCAGAAGCTGACCCAGACTTTAAGGAACATTCAGTTTTAGAACTGAAGAACCCATGTTTTAGGCTGAACTTCACTTATATGCCCAAAACTTCTTCAAAACTCTGGGGGAATGTTGCTTTTGACCTAACTCTGGGGGAATGTTGCTTTTGACCTTACTCTGTAGCTTGGATTCCTTTGCTTAGTCACTGGCCAGATGAAGGTTATTCCTAGTGTGAGAAAAAAAGATTTACCTTTGCTCTCTGGCTCAGATTAGTATACTGTTGTCCTCTCAGTTAAACATGCATATCCTGCTGCTAAATGTGGGTAAAATAAGCAGCTCATGCTTTTACTATCTTTCCTTTCAGCTTGTTGTTCAGAGGATTCTGTCATATGCATGGTAATGTGTAACTGAAGAATGTTGGCTCTGCCCAGCTGGCTTAGATCTCACCTCTAAGCCTGTACTCAAAAAGACCTACCTATTCTGAGCAGCACTGGAAGGTCTCCAGGGCCCAAAATGTGAAAATTAATCAATTCTTGTAGAAATGTTTCTGTAATGCTGTGGAATCCAGCCAAGAGACATGATAAATGTGAAACTGTTTTCTAGGACATCCAGTTTCATTTAATTTTGTCGTGCCCCATTTAATTTTGTCGTGCCCACAGAACTTTTCAGCAACCACTGTGTCCTTCCATCCTGCATCCCTTTGTGATGTGGTTACCCTGGCAATTCAACTGATTTTCCAGAAAAGTCAGCTCCATCAAAGTTCATTGACTTGCTGCATTAAAGGGCTTCAGTAGACTTCAGCATCCATTGATTGCAAGTTCTTCCATGGGCTTGGACTGTTATAAGAAGAGATCTGCAGAGAGGGTTATGCTCTGGCATGCCTCATTGGAGCTGATTTTTTGTTTTCTTCTTGTCTCTTCTTCACTGTGGGTGGACCAATAATCTTTCTTGTTTCTTGAAACAGTGGGGTAATTTTTCTACATATCACCAAACTTCTCATCCAGCACGTTCTCTGTAGGAGTGAAGTTTTTCAGGAACTCTCTTCTTAGGTACTTCCCTTCGAAGTATCTGTACAATAGTTGGACTTAAAAAAATCTCAACATAATTTCTTCCTCTAGGCAAGCCACAGAGGGACCAATGTCTGACAAGTTCGTCTATGTTTTCTGCTTTAATTTAGCCTTTTTTTTGAGTTTGAGGATTAAGAAATACAGCCTAAAAGGTACTTAAGTATGCAACAACACTGAGCATTAAAATGCCTGACTCACTGAATGCCATGTTCGGTGCTTGTTCCCCAGAGGGAGAGTTCAGGGCCTCAGAAGAACAGAATCTGATTGCACAAGGAGCTGCTTGCACCAGTCAGCAGAGGGTATGAACTTGGAAGGGGAAGTCACACGGGGAAGGCCAAGGAGACAAGAGCTGCTCCTGTGGGAAAAATAAAGAAACAAACAATTTAAAAAAACCCCAAACCAAAGCAAAGAAAACCCCATGAAATGTTAAACATAGGTTGCCCATCCCCTCTAGTACCTTTTAGCTTCTTTGCTCATATTTTTGGAAAGGAAACAGCCTGTACATTCTTCTCAAGGTACTGGCAGTGGAGAGGATTGCTGAAAGCTGAACTTGGGGGAAGGAGAAGGAGAAGTGGAGAGGCTGATGATGAAGGGGTGGCAGAACAGGACTAGGGATCTTCTTGAAGCTCTTAACCACAGTAAGCCCAAGCAACTGCCATCTCTTTTTATAATGGCATAGTCATGGGGCTTTCTGTAAGCCAAATCCTGTCAGTGCTCTGGATTTAAAGCATCAGGGTTTCAGGCTTGTTCAAAAGCCAGACTTGTTCAAATCAGGTGTCATGATTTTTTGAGAACAGTGCCAGGATCCAGCAGATGAAGAAGACCACACTAAGATTCCTTCACAAATATACAGAGAGCAACTTTTCAACACAGCTGCCCTTGAATGTGGGGAATTCACAGCTGCGCCTGAAGTTCTGTGAGTCTCCCTTTCTCACAAGACCACTTGTATGTGCAAGGAGCATCCCACAGTTAATTAAAATCCCAGGCACGGATGGCACTACTAGCCCCACTTGCCAAAAAGTTCCCACATGGGCGGGCAGCAGAGAAGGGAACTCCACAACTTCCTTGTGCAGCCTGTTCAAGTGCTCTGCACCCTTCAATGTAAAGAAGTTCTTCCTCATGATGAGCTGGGACTTCTTGTGTTGTAGTTTATGGCCACTGCTCAAGAAGTTCTTCCTCATGATGAGGTGGGACTTCTTGTGTTTTAGTTCATGGCCGCTGCTCCTCGTCCTGTCGCTGGCCACCACCGAAGAGGCACCATCCTCTTGGCGCCCGCCTTTGAGGTACTTATTGAGGTCTCCTCTCAGTCTTCTCGCCTCCAGACTAAACTTTCCCGCAAGGAACCCCCGCCCAGGCCAGCACGGCGTATTTAAGGGGCTTTGTTCTGCTCCTGAGGGTGCTTTGCATTGGGCCCGGCCCGGCCGCGGCCCGCGCCCGCCATCTTGTGGGCTCTGCCCGCCTTGCAGGCCGCCCTCAGCCCAGCCCCTCTGCTCCAGCGGGGCCTGTCCCCAGCAGTTCGGGAATGTGAAAGATACAAGGCACTGGAGCAGTGTCACACGGGGAAGTCATGGGTGCCCAGTCCCTGGGATTGCCCGAGGCCAGACTGAATGGGGCCCCGAGCAAGCTGGTCTAAGGGGAGGCGTCTCTGCGCTTGGCACGGGGGTTGGAACCAGGTGGGCTTTAAGGCCCCTTCCAGCCCATATCACTCTGTGGTTCTGTGATTCTGTGATTCTACAAACAAGAATAGGAGAAAGCCGGGACATGGCTGAGCACGGAGCGAGGGGATGTGTTTCCAGAGCCGGAGAAGGTGCAAGCCATGGCACAGGGGGCTATCCTGGTGACTCCCCACAGGTCCTTGCCAATCTAGGACTTTATAGCCCCAGCCTGCTGGATTTTACCATTGGAGAGGCCACTGTGTGACAAGCAAAGTCGAATGCATTTCACATGGAAGTGGCCACCAAACTGCAGAAACAGTGAGCATGGTTGATGAGAAATAGCCTGCTTGGCACAGCTACACCACCTTACTGAAGAGAGTGTGATGCAGGTGCTTGAACACTGGTATAGGAAAGGCTGAGGAAAAAAATTTTCTCTCCCCTGAGGCAAGGGGAGAGACCCCAGCACATGGTGGAGCCAGATGATGGCTCATGATGCACCTAAGTACACAAGTATTGCTACAAAACAGGATTAGGGACTAGCTTTGCCTTCTAAGGCAGCCTTTCATGCTAATTTGCTTTTTATTCTGTCTTAGCCTGGGTTCTCATGAGTGTTCAAGCACTTCCATCGCTCTCTCTTCAGTAGGGTGTTGTTCGTCTTCCACACCAAGTCACACACACAGCCTTTCATGTATCATCGCTGCCTCATTTTGGAAGACTTTAAGTTAAATAAACCCTGGACCAAACAGAGGAGAACCGCAGGGCTGTGTGGATGCTACACTGTGGACATGGGTGGACAAACAGGAGGTGGCTGACTGTCAAGTCTGTGAGTTTCACAGAAGGAGGAGCTGAGGTGGGGGAGTGGGGCTGGGGGAAGAGGACCAGAGGATACCCAAGCACTCTACAGTCGATCAAGGGCAATCAGTGGGGTGGCAGGCAGTCCCAGTTTGGAGAGGGGACACTACTTCTCCGTCTGAACAGAAAAAGGCAATCTGGCAAGGACAAGGGCACAGCTTTGTAATGGTACAGGGGACCCCTGGAAAGACCGTGAAATGAGAACAATCAATTAGCAAGCTGCTGTGGCTTCAGAAAAGCCATTATAGACATACTGGTGTAATGAGCACATCTGATGCAGAGAAGCTATTTAACCTTCAGCCTTGTGCCTTATAAAGCACCTCTGGGGCACTGGGTAAGGCTGTTAATTATTAAGGTCAACCTTAGCAGACAGAGGTGTCCTCAAGTATGGGTTGCTGTGATACACTCAGATAATTTCTCCATTATGTCAATAACTAATTTCCTGAATTGTTCAAGAATTGACAGATTAGCATCCATTAACCAAGCCTTAACTCATGGCTGTGGGAGCAGTTACAGGCAAGGACTGCAAAACTCATTCATAGCTCCTTGGGTACATATAATATATATACACACACATGTACATACCCACTGCTGCAACAGCTTGGTGTTAGCCATTGGTAAAACAAATAACCAGTGCATATAAAAAGCCTGGGTAGGCAATGACACGCATTGGCTTGAGCAGATGTCTTGATGTTTGAGCACTGTCGTCAGGTGCTCCAAAAGCAGAGGATGAAGTCACTCTGACTTTTAAAGAACTGCGTATTGAGGAATTGTAAATGAACAGAATCACAATCAGATCAAAATACCAATTATATTTACTACCAAAAGGGCAGTTTCTCAGGGGAAAAAAAATTCCATGCAGCAAACATGGATTTGATAAACTGTGATTTGTTGCATTGTTCACCCTTATGCTGCAAGACAAATCTCATTGCTTTTGTTCATGCAGGCCATATAATTTTTTGCACCTAAACACAAACAGTTTTTTCCCAAGCACAGCCTATGAAGAACCAGTATATTTGGAACTGCAATGGAGGTAGGTAGGAAATTCCATTGATTCTCAAAGTGGTTTTATTGTTTTGCCTCAAAGCCAAGTGCGACTGGAAAAGCAACTATCCTAAGCAGGAGCTGCTCGAGCTGGCACACCAACTGCACGCAACTTAAGGAGAAGGGAAATGGCTGTGTTACTGTGTCACAGCATTACATGCGTCTGAGCTTACCTACCTGAGACTCTTCTGGCTGACTGCCTGGAGTTAAATCAAAGAAGGCTGACAAGAGACAGGAGAGAGGGGGAAAGGAAACAATGATGGTGATAAAGTCTAATAATACCAATGGTCCTTCAGGGGATCAGTGGGGAGTGAGGCACTGGAATAACTGCTGCCAGCCTGCTGCCAGAAGGGGACAAGCTGTTTTACCAAGGCCAGCAATGAACAGAAAAAAGATAATAAACCTCCCTCAACATAGATGAAAGGACCTGGGAGGGGGGGCAGGGAAAGGAGGAGAGAGCAGCCTCTTAAGTAGAAACATTACTGGAGTTGCAGCTGTGCAAGGAAAGCTGGGGACTGATGGGCTGCGGGAGGGGATTTCAGGGGCTCGTCTAAGCTGCTGGAGAGGTGAAGAAGGGGAAGTTTCAAGCACCAACACCTCCCGCAGGCTTAGCCCTGTCTCCTGGTTTATGGCAGGCTTTTGAGTGCACTGCCAGATGTTCTGCCCCAAAGGGAGTTTCAGCTGTCCACTACAGACTGTTTGGAGGGGAAGGGGTTGGCAGCCAGTGTTCAAAGACATCAGTCCTGTTTATATGCCAACAAAGGGAGTAGCATGGCAGAGACAAGATGGAGGGGGGGGACAATCCAGTCAAAGGGAGCTGAATGTGGTAGCAGCCCACATCTGGGCTTGTGCCCTGAGAGAAATGGCAAAGCTGGAATGGGAAGGGACATTTCTCCCTCACCTGGAATGATGTCTTTTTTTTCCCCCCACAGACATTCTTTATTACACCAATCCTTACCACTTCTCCCCACAAATTTAATCTCACCTGTGTCCTTAGACTGCCATGGCTGCAGCATCACTGCTGCAACCTCACTGTGGTACCTGTGAGCAGGGGGCAAGCAGCCGTGGGAGAGGCCACAGAGGGCAGAACAAGCCCAGGTGCACCACATGCTGGAGCCGTCTGCCCACCAAAACTGGCTAGGCGGCTGTGACTGAAATTTAATTTTCCTGGTGCATTCCATGGACATTTTAATCAGCATTTCCTACAATCTACTTGGCAAAGAGGCCCGATTGGCAGCTGCCTGACTGAATGGGCTTTGCACCCAGTCTAACCTTCTCCATTCGCAATTTCCAGTGCTGGAAAACCTCTCTGTCTCACTCTCTGAAGTTTCTATAGCAATCACAGCCATCCTAGAGAAGAACTGAAAATGGCAGCCCATTCAGATTGTAATTTTGCTGGACAGTAATTGCTCCTCTCTCCACTGGCCTCTGAAGTGTTACTTTTTGGGAGATATGAACTGCAACTGGGGGAGACTGGTCTTCTGCCTGTGTTTTAAGCCAGCTTCACTCCCCCTGCTCCCCAAGGATCTTTGTTAGCTGCTAGCAACACATTTGAACCTCGATTAACAGGGAGGCGTTGTTGGGCACACCATACCTCTGGCTACAGGAAAGACCTGACAAGAACAATGCTTTTAACAAGCCTGCAGGAACGAACATCACTGCCCAACATGGCATGTTATGACCTGAATATTATCCATCAATGTAGGTAGAAAAAGTTACACAAGCGTGTTTGGCTTTGAAAATTGTGAAAGACCGGAAGACTCGAAGGCTTTTTCATCATGTCAGTCAGCTTACTTTTCCTGGTTCAGTTGACTTCAGCTTAAACAATCTCTCGATCTTTTGTTCCATGCTTCATCTTTCAGTGGCTGTGATTGCTTTTAATTACTGTGACAATGAAGAACCATGGGCTAAAAATATATTAAGTAACAGAACTAAAGGTTTTGCTTCTTGCAATAAGAGGACATAGTAGAATTACACCACAGCTTGTGAAGGAATCGATTAACCATTTCTTAAGCTTTTCTAATAACCTTTCCCTATACTTTTATGGCTATTGTTGCCTGCTGGAAAAATTAGCTTACAGCTGAGTAAGGGGAATTGTGCATAAGTGTTTGCAATTTGGCTTTGGACTGACACAATGTGGATTGCACTCAGAGAATTTGAAGTCTTTGGACTGGCAGCAGTACATGAATCTGGGAATATGGGATTCACATTGGAAAAGAGTGGATTTTTATAACGATTTAAATGAACAATTTCAGCTAGAGAGTGGATTAACAGAGCCAACTAAACCCTTCACCCTGACAAAGAACTGGCGGGAGGACTATAGAAACACATCCAAAATTTTACCAACATGAATGCAGAGTAATAGGTCAGTGAGAAGCATTTCTGTATTTTAATGGCTCTCTTAGAATTCAATTCAATTTAAAACAAAAGTTGTTTTACAAATACATGGAGAATGCAGAAGGCTGGAGAGGGAGCAAGTGGCCTGCATCCTCCATCTGCTCCATCCTCCCTCTAATCTTGCACTAGGGACTGCCACTGCAAGTCCTCCTTCTCAGCAGACAGGAAGGCAAAAGCAGGCAGTCCCCAACCCAAGGGTCATTCATGTCTGCCATTCTGCAGGGGCACGGAGGCACCCCCAGACCCCACACCCAGTATGTGCCAGAGCTCCTGAGGCCCAAAGTCAAGTAGCAGGAAACTCCAAGCACAGGGGTCTTGAGCAAGCTGAGACACAAAACTGTGCTCCTACATCAGAAATGAGGTTACAGAATAAAAGAAAAATATTAAGTATCTCAGAACAAGCAGCAATCTTCACTAACAAGAGATGGACACACCAGGGATTGCTTACCTCTGAAAGGAAATGGATCGGCATAATACAAGAGAACATCCACTGGACTTAAAAAGCTGCAAAGGCAGTTTGGCTGCACCTGTTCTTGAAGTATTTCAGAAGAGACAGCAAAGCAAAGGGACAAGTTTTTCTTTTAAGCAAAATTCCTAATTTCTAGTTAATGCTGATGGCTCACTGCTTTGGGATGTTTGAAGGAAAACCAAAAGAATCCTAACTAAATTGATCTGGAGAGGGGTCCAACCTTTACATGAATGACATGGCATGCAACTATTCATAAGGGTACAGCTTCTTCCTTCACAAACCTGTGTGAATCCATAATGGGATAGTAAGACATTTTCTGGATGCTCTTTTCAAATGCTGGATACTGCATTGCTGCAAGGTACTGGAGGACATTGGTCACAGCATGATATTTAATATGACAATCTCCCTCTCCAAGAAACGGAAAGATTGAATGTTTCCATTAGAAGGTATAGAAATAGTCCTAAAACTTAACCCCTCCTAAAAAATTTTACACCACTGGTATCTCAAGCCTGAACTGTAAAACACTGTTGGCCGTCTGTCAGCAAGAAATGTCTGACTGTCTGCCACTGGCATCCACAGAGAAGTGTTACGCTGCAGCCTTGCTTTCCCATTCTCAACACTAAGAGGTACTGCTTGAGGGCACCTGTCCTGGGGAGCTGCAGGGACCCTCCCACCCTTCCAGCCCCTTCAGTGTGGAGACATTTCTGCCTGCCTACATGTTAACTGCTTCTCACAGGCAATTTTCCAAGCTGCGCAAAATCTGTAACAACTAAGCACAGAACTTACTGGCTGACAGGAAAAGCTGATCTTGAACACTAAGAATCCCAGATTAACAGGAAAAAAAGAGCATCTTAATTGTGGTTTGCACACAGGTAGATCATCTCACCCTCTAGCTGCTGAAGAAAAGAGTCAGAGAGGTGAAAAAAAGGGTTCCAAACCCAAAAATGAGGGCTGCCAGCTGCAGTAATTGAGGTGGACAAGTCTAAACTGCTTCTGGAGGGCCTTTCTCACAAACTCTGGATATGTCCACCAAAAGCTGAGCCATGTGTAGGGCAATGGCCTACAGCTCATACAGGCAACCAAGTGCCCAGACACTGTCAGTGCTGCCAGTTAGGGTTTGCCCCCTGGCTAAAGAGATTTAAAAAAAGAATAAAATCACACTAAGTAATGATGATCAGAGGGCTGGAGCACCTCTCATGTGAAGACAAGCTGAGAGAGTTAGGGCTCTTCAGCCTGGAGAAGAGAAGGCTCTAGGGAGACCTTATAACACCTTTCAGTACCTAAAGGAGGCTGCAAGAGAGCTGGAGAGACTTTTTACAACAGCACAAGTGACAAGGGGAATGGTTCTAATTGAGAGAAGGTAGGTCTAGAATGGATATTAGGAAGAAACGTTTTACTGTGAACGTGGTGAGGCACTGGAACAGGTTGCCCAGAGGAGCTGTGGATGCCCATCCTTGGCAGTGTTCCCAGACAGGTTGGCTGGGGCTTTTCAAGGCCAGGTTGGATAAGGCCTTGAGCAACCTGGTCTAGTGGGAGGGTCCCTGCCCATGGCAAGGGGAGTTGGCACGAGATGATCTTTAAGGTCCCTTCCAACCTCTTAACATTCTATGATTCTAATTAACAGTGTGTCTGCCTATCCAAAACACATATCTAAAAACAGCATGCATAAGTGAAATGTTGATAAAATCTGGATTTATTAATTTCTTTATAATTACAAACTAAGTTATTCTCAAATAGCGGAGGAATTGGACAATGTTCAGTTTGTTATATATTAGATTCAAAATTATGTATTTAAAAAAAACCCCTCAGTATACAGAAAATCCCAACAAAATTTACAAAACCACTCTATTTCATAAATATAGGAGCTCAGATTGTAATGAATCACATAGGAAATTTGTCATTACAAGAAAAACTACACAAATAGTTTAGGGTTTTTTTAATCACAAATCTAAATTTTTTTCTTTAAATAGACTCTTAAAATAGATGCATTATTTAAAAAAAACCCCCATCACTACAGAGGCACATGGTGTTGATGGCATTAATTCTGTAACCCAAACAAGGAGATTAATCCACTTTGAGTAGCTAAATTATTTTTTTTGCACTATTTACATACTTTACTGAAGTATTTTCATCCCAGTCTGAGCAAGCATCTTAGAATATTAATGAGGGAAGCCTGGCAGCACTCCAGAGTTAGCAAATAAGAAAGTAAGATCATTCCCATTTTATCAACAGGGAAACTGAGGCACCAGCCGTATCCAGATCCAGGCAATTGCAGAAAGAAAAATCCTGAATCCTGATCCTGTTAGCCAGGTCTTGATGAACAGACTGTTCTTCCTCCTTGTGAGAGGGCTGGTGACTGTGCTGAGCGCGGTTTGAAACCTGGCCAGTTGCTTCTTTTGGTGTTTAGATTGCTGCAAAAAGGTGACATCTATCCACCTATAGTGTCATCATGAACACCTTTACCCAAAAAAAACTCCATTAATCGTTTTCCTTTTCAGATCAGAAAGCAGCCACAGCAAAAAGTGCTTCAATCAATCAATCAATCAAAAGATCTTTAATCTCTCCAAAGCCTCTGGAAGGCTGTCTTGTTCTACCCAGAATATTGCAATTGTTCCCACAATCTGTGCAAAAACAAATACTGAAATCAGTAACACTGAAAGACAGAATTGCATTATTTATTAAAAAAATAAGTAGTTAAATTTTTGGGCATTTTTAACATTCCTTTGTCAATCAATCAAGTATTTGAAAGAAGTTAGTGGAGAGATTCTCAGCCAGGATGTGACTTTTAGAAACCAACATGAAATGTTTCTCCTGGTCCATAATCCCATGCATTTTACTTCCTGTGACAGCAAAATATCATAGCACATCAATAAAAGTTCTTGAAAAGACCTTTAAAAATAACTTTTGCTGAATAACTGAAGGAAATAAAAACATGATTTAGCTTTGAGACTACATGAATTTGAAACTTAAGAAAACCTAAAAAGCCACAACTTGAACTTCAGATAGAAGTGTCCAGCAATTCTTAAGGCCATTATGGTGCATGCATAATTTATTCACTGTTTACATTTTGGCAAATACAACATCTTAGTGTGGGAATATATTAAAGTCCCAGACCACTGCTGTTCCACAGGAGCTAGGAGCAGGCCAGGCAGCAGGGGACAGGACAGCTAGGAGCACAGGTGACCCAGTACCCTCGGGCAAAACATACCCAGAACTGTTCATGGTGCTCCAGTGACAGATTCTGGCCAGTGCCAGTTGCCTGGAAGTTGTGTTACCAAGAAGCAGTGCCCTGAACTCAGTACTGGAAAGAGACTTTATATGTGCTACAGCAGCATTAGCAGCATCATAAAATAAGTGATTAGGGCCTCACTTCTTCAGGGAGGGAGGTGGACAAAAATGTGCTTTTTCTGCGGTTACTGGGTGGATCTCCACCCCAGCATCTGGGCTGGCTGACAAACCAGCCTCCTTGTGGACCTGACCCAAAAGTAGCAATCCACCCTCTGCAGTGCAATCATGGATATTGCAGAGTCATTTAAGCACCTTTTCTTGTTTTCAGTCCCAAAACATTTCTGGAGCCTTCCCCATTTCTCCTCCTTGGCTACTGCTGGTACCTCCCAGTGACTCCCAACAGACAGCTTCCTTGCTGGCCAAGGAAAGACTGCTCTATGGTTTTATTTAGTAAGATGCCCTGGAAGCAGCACTGGCTCTGATGGCTTTTGGGAACTTCCCTCCTGTGGTTTGACAGAGCTCACCTACATCCTCAGATGCTTTTAAAGAAACATCAGTCCCACTGCATTTAGGAGCTTCTGAAAAACCAGGGTATCTGAGTTTGGGGTGTGTGGTCAGATTGCAGAAAAGCCTCAAGTAACAACTGGCAAAGCAGCAAGAGTTTGAACACAAAAGGGATCCCCTGGTTAAAGGAGATTGGTCATCATCCACACAGACCATGGAGAAACAAGTCACTTCCCTGGCCCAAGACATTCTCTTCAGGAATGCAGAATCTGCCAGGACCATCTCTCTCACACATCCCAAACATCTCACCTGTGTTCTGCAAGAAGTTACACACTTTCCCTATACCACATGACAGAGGAGGACATACAGGCTAAACATGTTAACAGTTTATAAAAGAATATAAATAAGTATCGAGATGCAAAGGGTATCTACCACTATCTCCCATTTTCCCACAACACATTATGGTTCACAGAAGGCAGGAGGCATTTGAATGCTACTGGAAAAAAGTCAAGGCTGAAGCTTCAGGCAAGTTATCAGCACAGTCCCAGGCTGATACCTATAGACTGCCATGTATAAATATAGCACACACACTTAAATTATATATGTTTATCTAGATTTATATATACATGTAAAAATTAAATATACATATGTGTTTGTATATGTAGACACACATGCATGAATCTCAGTAGTCCCTCTGTTGAGAAACCTAATCCAAATCTCTGAAAACATACACCAATTATTTGTATAATAATTATTTTCAAGTATAACCAATGCATTCTGATTGGAGTTTTCATAAATATGCATTAAAATTCTCCATGGTAGTCACTCTTGTGGGAACAATAACATAGTTGCATGAGTTGCAAACTATAAATACAGGCTTTAAACATATTTGAAGAACAGGTATAGCCAGTATAAGTAACTTCCAGGATCAACAGAAGGGATCAGAACAGAAACCCAGACATGACTCCATAACACAAACAGATGCACAGGACATCTCCAGCCCTCCCTGCTGCCCAGAAGGCCCTTTTAAAAGTTTCCTGTAATTGTGGTGGGGCTTATGACTGAGACAATTTGATCAAGCTTAACAAAGGCAGTGAAGAATATGTTTGGTAGCAGACAGAAAAAGGCCATATTGCAAAATCCAAGAAAACCCCTCAATTTTGGGGGCAGTGTGTTATGTATCTCCTCCCTAAGAAATGAGGGCAATCTTTTTAGTCCATCTACATGTTTTTTCCAACTCAAAGTTTCTAAATATGCTCTTAAAATGATTAAGAGAATACACACAATACCATGTTTTGTTTCAGTTAGATTAAAATCAAGAATGACACCATTGCATTTTTAACTAAAATAAAGTTTCTGGCTATGTGAGAATGTGTGATGTGTCTTGAGGTATCAGTTACTATTCCATCTTTTCCATAAAAGACATTCCTATTGTAACATGATGAATTGCCTCAGTAGTACTGTGTACTACTCCCCCCGAATCCAGGCATGTATGTTAGAAGCAGTAGAAGGTTGGGTATAGGTGAAGCCTGAAAACATTCAGGGCAGAGATATGTCACTGGTGTAGAGGCAGCGTATTCTAGGCTTGCAAGAAGCACAAAATTTAGGAAGAGTATTAACTGGCACTTATGTTACAGCATACCCTGTCTTATCATAGTCTTTTTTCCCCATCCATTCCTTAGATTTTAATCCTGTGCAGTCTCAAGTACCTTCAAACTCCTCCTCAGGGTTCTCTCTTGGTTCAAACCATTAGTTTTCCAGGAACCAAACTGAGCAACAGCCTGATTACAAAGAGCCTGAAACTCAACAGATGGCCAGACCCAGAAAATAGAAAACCAAACCCCAAACATAACACTCTACAGAGAAGTTCCAGGATTCTAGCAGGGACAGTATCAGGAGTTTCATAAAGAAAGCATTTCATTTTTCTTTTGTGCAAGATGACAGAACATGATCCATGAAGCGCCCTCTTCACATGACATCGTAAGTGACTCTGCACAGCCCATTAACTTTGTCTCTAGACCAATTCTCCGGAAGAATTCTAATCCCATTAAATTTCCTGAACATCAAAGTTGTATTCTACACGATCATTAAGGTTGGAAAAAAACTTCAAGATCATTAAGTCAAACTTTTGATTAAGCATCACCATATATAAACCACAGCACTAAGTGCAACATCCAGTAATTTCTTGAACACTTCCTGGGATAGTGACTCCACCACCTCCCTGGTCAGCCTGTTCCGACGTGGGACAATCCTTTCAATGAAGAAACTCTTCAGGATGTCCAACCTGAACCTCCCCTGGTGCTGCCTGAGGTTACGTCCTCTTGTCCTGTCACCAGTTCCTTGGTAGAAGAGACGGACCTCCACCTGGCTACAACCTCCTTTCAGGTAGTTTAGGGAGTGATAAGGTCTCTGCTGAGCCTCCTTTTCTCCAGGCTAAACAACCCCAGTTCCCTTAGCCACTCCTTACAGGACTTGTACTCCAGTCCCTTCACCAGCTTTGTTGCTCTTTGGACTTGCTCCAGCACTTCAATGTCCTTCTTGCAGTGAGGGGCCCAGAACTGAACACAGGATTTGAGGTGCTGCCTCACCAGTGCTGAGTACAGGGGGACAATCACTGCCCTTGCTCTGCTGGTCACACTATTCCTCAGACAGGCCAGGATGCCACTGGCCCTCTTGGTCACCTGGACACTCAGCTGGCTCATGTTCAGATTCTGCTGACCAGCACCCCCCCGTCCTTTTCACCAGCTTTCCAGCCACTCTTTCCCCAGCCTGTAGCACTGAAGGGGGTTGTTGTGAGCCAAGTGCAGGACCCAGCCTTTGGCCTTACTGAACCTCATACAATTGGCCTTGGCCCATTGATCCAGCCTGTCCTGTCCAAATCCCTCTGCAGAGCCTTCCCACCCTCCAGCAGATCAACGTTCCCACCCAGCTTGCTGTTGTCTGTGAACATACTGAGGGTGCACAGGTCCACATGTCGGTGGTACAAAAGAATAACCAAGTCCTTGTGTCTTAAACTCAAAAGACAATTGATGAATGAAAACATGGTCCAGATAATAAAGTGCAATTATTATTTCAGTGCTAAAAAGCTTTCCAGTGCTGTAATTTTACTTCTTGTGATTTCATTCCGCTTTTAATTATGTTTTTTTGCTTCTGTCCCCATCGTTCCAGTACTGTTCAGTTTGCATCTCTGTAAGCCGTGAGAGAGTACGCTGAAAGGCAAAGACTTCCTCTTCTCCTGTAAACATGGAGAGTTCTTTGGCAGAATCCTACATTAATACACAAAAACAGTACCACAGAACTGTGAGAGACATGGCTGTAGAGAAGTGCATCCTGTATAACTCCTAAGGCTCAGTGCTTTACAAGCTTTGACCAAACAAGATAGCAGCATGGCACCAAAGAATTAAAATTAATACCCAAAAATTAAAGAGAAGCACCTATTTTAGCTAAGTAATCCTCTGAAGGAACATAGCAAAAACAACATGATGACATGTGAACCATCTATTTTCCCTGTTTTGCTGACTAATTGCAGACAAATTTAAATAAATTATTTAATAATTCACAAACAATAACCAAGCTCTAGGGAAAAAGAAAAACAGAATAACCAATATGCAAATTCATACTGTTTGTGAAGACTTGTAAGGCTGTTCTAGATGGTCTAGGAAGGGGCAGAACAGACCACCTTTTATTTCTAAACTTACATCAGTATTTTCATACATGATTGAACAGATACAATAATTAACATTCAAAATTACTCTGAAACTTACACAAAATGGTTCTATATATTGTGACATTTTCTTTGAATGTGAATAAATAGAAAAATATGTAATTATCAAAGTGACAGATACACTGCAGAAAAAGCAGCAAATCACGAGTTAAATGCTTTCGTGATTCCTCTTCCTAAAATGCTGATGTAATTATGAAATTATTATGAGACCTAATTTTGTTACAAGGGAGATGATCTTAATATCGCGTACCTGGCTCAAGTCCAAGTCATCCATCAACACTCTGTTGTCCTGTAGCTCGCCACTGCTCTGTTCCACCAGGAACAAGCTTTGGAGAGGAGTTGCCGCAGAACAGATAATACGCACCTGAGAGGAGGAGAACACGCAGCAATATCATCACTGGGGCTTTTGAGAAAAGGTCTAAAATCCATGATCTATGGAAAACAAACTCCAAATTACAATCCCCAGGTATTTTTCCTTTCTCTTATTAGCACTGCTGTTACAGATTTACCTGACTTAATCTTTTGGAATATTAACCCTACAGGATCTTTTTCTCAGTAACAACTCATGTAACTTTTACTCAGAGAACAAAGAACTGTTATTAAATACTCAGAATATCTGCTATGGCAATGAGTTCACCATAAAGTTTACTTTCTAAAATAACAGCTATGTAGTAACCAATGCTTTCTTTTCACCCATCATTAGATTCTTCTCAGTAGGCAGGTGCACTGCACGTGTATTTCCATTTAAAGAACGCTTAAATTCCAAATTTCCCAGAACGCCAAGTGGAGCCTTTCTTACTTTTATCTGCACTTCTCCAGTAAAAATTATTTGCTAGTAACAATAATGCTGTTTTCACGTCTGCTGGCAAGAGATACAATGTGCAGTGAGATATGCTGTCTCTGGGGGGCTGCAATGAAGACAGACTGAAATAGTACTACAGGAGGAGACTCTTGGGGAGAACATGCAGGCAAAAATGTTTGCATTGTGGACAGGTATCCAAAAATACACTCTCAGATATTTTTCCCAAGCACCTACTTTTGATGGGAGTTTAACACTTGTGTTTTTCCCTTGGAGGAAGTAATAGAAAGTGACTGCTTGCAATCCTTAATGACAGCAAGTAGATGGAGCAAACCACTCTCCTATTTCTAACAAACTCGTTTAATACTAGCATATCCTCTTAGAAACCATCCATTTCCAAATCATAAGAAGAATCTGGCTGATTTGAATGAGACTACTCACACACTGAGTTAGTTCAATATCTTGCTGAATTGGGGCCTTTCTTAACAGCAACCAATGCCAGAACAGTCTTGAAAAAAACCCAACCTCAATCGTTCTTTCCTGACTTCATAAATATTTCAGTGTGTGCAAATATAATCATACATAAGATATGGTTTAATATCTTGCATTACTTTTTTAAAAAAATCACCTTAAACAGGACCTTCCCTTTGTTTAAGTCATGCTGATTTGCTTCCATCATTGAAACCCCTCTGCAATCCACATGAAGTGCTGCATTTACCATTACTATTCCATGAGCAATTCTGCAACCTAGTGTAAAGCCTAGAGTAACTGCCTCCTTTAAGCTGTAACTGTGCTAGTAACTCCTCCTTCCTGATCAGGAAGGCACTGATTCCTGACCACTGCCCATACAGGTTAAAATCTAAAAAAACTGAATTTACTCTAGCACAGTTGGCAGCATAATCTTTCATTATTAAAATGACATGGCTTCTGTTGCTTCTCTAGGTTAGAAAAGAAATAACATCTCCATTCAAGAAAGGCAAATGAGCTCAGGTTTATATTTATGCTTAATAATCACAGAAAACAAACAAAAAAAACCCTTCTTATTTGTCTTTATTGCAACAGGGCCTATTTTTTTTGTGATGCTGGGACATTGTTTCTTTGAAGTGCCAGTTCATTCTGCCTATGTCTTCCAAACCATTTCTACAGAAAGCCTTACTTCAAATCAATTGTAACAGTCAGATTTTAGAACTCCCAGTATTATTCGTATACATGCAGGAAAGGCTTGGTTCTCACCTTATGCTCATAAAAGGTATCAATAAGAGTAATGAAACGGCGAGCTTGTGTCCTTTTTGATATTGTAAGAAGTGGTATGTCCCGAATAAATACTGTATCAAAATGCTTGGATATTTCCAAATAGTCACTGGCTCCAAGAGGCTGAAACAAAACAAACCATGAAAAATGGAAATCCCTGACAGAATGACACATAAAACACTGTATCTTGATACACTATAATTACAGAAGAGAGCTGGAAAGTCCTGATCACATTCTTACTTTTGTTTCTTAGTATCTCGCTTCAGGAATGCTCATTTGCCCTTAGGGACATAGGGGTTACATATTGTCCCATTTTTCAACCATGCAACTTCCCTGTAAAATCTATGGAAAAGAATTATTACAAAAACTTTCAAGTGTTTCTAGCAATGTTTAAAAGCCGCATACTTTACACCTTCTCCTCAAAATTGTATTTTCTGCTTATTTTTCTCCCTCCGTTTCAGTCCCCCCATCACTAAAAGAAACTTCTTCACCAGAAACAAGAAATTCATCATCACAAGGCCACTAGCAAAGCTTCAATGCACCACCTCTGGAAAAAAACCTCAAAACTCATCTGGACAAAACAGAGTAGTAGAACTCACAATGTTTTGATGAAATAAAGCATGAAAAGGCTCAAGAATGTGAAAGGAACTGGTGGAAACATGACAGAGAAAGCTCATCAGGTACCTCACCATCATCATATACAAGTAATACTAGCTGGACTGCAATTGTATCAAGTGCGAAAGAGAAGCACTGGAGCACTAAAAGCAAGTCCACCAGGATGCTGCTGGAGATTTTAAGATTAGTGGTAAACAAATTGTTCAAGTAACAGTAATTCTTATTCCATACTTAGGACTGGACTTTTGCTAAGTGCGGGGATAAAGTATGCCTGTGTGATGAGTACCTGCAAGGGAAAACAGCAGTGCACATGAGAAAGGAAAGAATTTCTCATGTCTCCCTTTAGCTAAGAAATTAGACATCGTTGCTATGCTGGTTCATTCTTTTATCACATGAAGAGCCCAAGCACTGTTCTGCCAAAACCCAAAACCCTGAGGAATTATTCTGTCCTACCACAATTTGATACACTTTCTCACCCAAACCACATGAATACACCCTTTTCATCTCAAATACAAGGTATAAAATATTGAAAGCCAATTCCTAAAATAAATAAATAAATAGAAAGGGTTCAATCTTTTGCAAAACAGGCAAACTGAAGTGCCTAACTGCTAAGCTATAGATCTAAGAACTGGGTGGGCACCCTGGTGGATATCCAAACAGAAAAATGAAAAACTTGGGGAGCTGGAGGGAGAAAACAGGTAGAGGACAAAAGTGAGGCTAATGAATTTCAAATGGGAAGAATGGAAGATGGAATACTTATACTGCTTTTCATAAGCCATAAAATCAGAGTCCGTAGACGGTTATGATACGCATCTTCATCACAGTCAAACAAGAATTCAATCTACTTCAGCAGTGCAAAAAGCAAGCACTTCAAGAACCCCTCTAATTAAGGACATAAAAGGCAGATATTTTCAAGCTGTAACAAGAATTTCTGAGACACCTACGTGAGCGCTAAGTGATAATATTCTGTAAATGTTGGCCGAAACGTGCCCTTGGAGACTCCAAAATCTTATGCTGAAAAAGCTCTGAGCCTAGCAGTTATATGAGTATTCTAACAGAGTAAGTTTGGTACCTCCCTGCCAAGACTCATGTCTGGTGAGATGCAACTGAAACGCTGAGTCAGCCATTCTGATGCTACATATGGCTCAGCTGGCATCAGCTGTAGTTCTTTACATAGAGTTCTCAAACTCTCTGCTTCTGGAGTTTGGAGACATAACCACAGAGATGAAAGCTTTTAATCTTGTTCCCAACATGATTTACTCTCTTCTTGGGAAGTCCTTTAATTTTCTTCTGCCTTACTCTACTTACCGTAAAAAGAAGGAAAAACCAGCAAATTTGCAAATTCTCTGGGGACAGTTTAAAGCCCTTTTTTGTACTTCTCTAACCTTGTTCTTGGCCCAACTTCCCTGCTGCCTGTAATTGCTTCAAAACTCTTCTGACTCACCAGCTAACTCAAAAGGCTCTAAATTCAGGATACCATGATGCAGGGGCCCCCTGAAAGCTTCTCAGCTCATGTTCCCACTGGCCTTCTGTCTCCCAAAACTGGCACCATGCTGGCACAAGCACCCATGTACCAACTCTGAGACACACAGGAAAGAGAAACAGGGGAAATGAGTTTAAGGCCAGATTACACCACTGTGAGAGGTTCTGGCTGTACAGTCCATATACAGATTTCTACTGTTTCTCCTTTACTGTACTGCCTTCGGGCCCTTTCTTCTTCACCTTGCAGCAAGCATTGGCTGGGTCGCAACTGCCAACAACACAGGATTGGACTAGGTAACAAGACTAGTGGCAAATGATCATAGACACATAGCACGGTCCTCTGTAAAACCCTCCATGGCTGAAATTTATTTTATGAATCATAACCAGTCACAGAAAGTATTGCATTTTAGTCAGTAGCACACATGAAGGTATTTCTTCCTCTGAAGCTGCTAATGAAGCCACAAATCCTCCTAAAATTTATATACATATATACATATGTAATCCTCTTACTAAAAGTTTAGGCTGATTAATCTCATCCTCTGAACAACATTTTAAAAATAACTCCATTTGGTGTGTGTTTCTGGTACTGTCTGATCTCTTGTTTTATCAGTTATTGATCAAAACTCAACCTCAGAACAATAAGGCATTTATGCAACAATTACCACCATTTGTTACCAGTTCTTTCACAAACTACAATATTATTTAAAAAACCTGGAAACATTAACAGATAAGAATCTTTCTTATGATATTATTGTTCCTGCGTGTGTGTATATACAGCCAAACTGCTGTAGATTTGTGTCATTAACTCTGATGCCAGGAGTCAGCATTTTATAAGCATCATACTAATGCAAAACGCATTAGCACTAACATGGGCTACACTCTTGACAAAGTGTTTACCCCACTTCAGCCTGCTTGACTGAGTTCTCACCTTCATTTGTTTTTGTTTCTCTGTCTATTTAATGCATTCTCGACTATCATCATCTCAGTTCAAGTAGGATGTTTATTATTTGGAGCTCTTTGTGGGCTGTTTTAAGAGTTAGTAGTCTCCTGCTTCTATCATGTAGTCCATTTAATAATAGCATAAAGCATCTTTCTTCTTTGTTGACTCATCAGTGTCACAGTATACTCACAGTATATCATGTTTTAGAGATCGTCTGAATACAGAACGTCTTACATATGTTAGGAAAAGATATTTCATCTCAAGGGAAAATGTGGGGTTTGTTGATGTTGGAAGATATTCCAGGGCCAGTTCCAGTAACAGCCTGAAGAGTTGTGATTGACAATAACTATAATTTAGTGCAGACACTCTAACACTCAAAAGCTTCCTAAAACCAACACACGGCGTAAGACCAGATAGCATTTACAAAGTAGACATTACACATTAAAAAAAATAAAATACAGAGCTCTGTTGTGTCCAAAGGAGCCACACACTATCACTTAGTAAGGCTGATAAACAGATCACTGAGGTAATATTTCAAGATCATAATTCCAATAAAGGAATAGAAAAACCTAAGGCATGATCTGTGATGCAGCAGCATGCTGAAGTTTAAATAAAAATGGGATGATAGTTAGGGCATGGCTAACTGGGTTAAAAAATTTAAAGATAGTGATGGCAGTGCAAATCATAGAATCACAGAACAGTTTGGGCTGGAAGATACCTTAAAGATCACCCAGTTCTGACCAGGAGAGCAAGAATCTGAGATCTGTAAACCTTGGGGTTGAAGATATTTTCTGGATCAAGTATAGTTTCTTGCTATCTCAGGTTACAGAATTCTGGTAGGAATTAATCTTGCTTGACCTTATAGGAAAAGTTTTTAGTCACATTTCTCATAATGGAAAGTTGTTTCAGACCTTTGCTCTTCTGATTAAGATGCACACTCCTATGTTCAGTCATCATTCAGCACAACCACTCCTGCCTTAGAAGAGCTTAGAACAGCAACAGACATTCATACTGACACTACAAGAAGTGAAATGTCTTCAAGACCTATCAGCTGCTCAAAGCTGGCTGCAGAGTAGAGGAATCACAAAAGGCATATTTCTGCTCCCAAATTTCCACTGCCAAATTTCCAGTTCAAACTCCAAAGTATGGCATTTCCAGTGAAATGGTCTCCAAAAATAGTTAAGGCTTAAAAAAATTTATTTAAGGTCTATTTAAATATTGACACTTACTGTTAAGATTTCAAAACCATGGTCAACAAACCTTTTAAAAAAGATAAATAAGTACATTCAGGAATTTAAGAAACAAATAATTGAGTTAAAAGGGCAAACCATTGAAACTACAATCAGCTTGTATTTGTGTATTCTCTGGTCCATAAAGTACAGGATCTAAACCCTCAAGGTTTATGCAGCTTTCACTGAAGGAAGTATTTTCAAAAAACTAAGCCCTGATATATAAAATATAAAACATAACAGAAGTTTGGCTAAAAATATTAATATGTTACAACAGTTCCACCTGAAATAAGTTTCTTGAGTTTCTTTTAGAAAACATATTTATGAGTTGGATAAGGCAACTCTTTTGGGGGGTACAGAAACTGATTACATTCTTAAAGCAAATGTAGCTAATAAATGACAGGCTCTCAGTCCAGAGCTTAAGCTGCAAAAGCTGATCTCTGGCTGAGAGTAACCATAAGATCCTAAACCTAGAAAACTATGCTTCTACAGTTACTGAAAATAGTGCTTACCCAAAGTATGCTTATTTACAACTACACCTGACAATTCTACAGTTCTAGAGATAATGTCAAATTATACAATGGATAAATTCAGCAGTTTTAAGTAAAGGTAATTTCCTCAAAATTATCCAGAATCATTAAAGTGCAAATGCAGCTGAGTTATGTCATCATGTGGGGGAGACATTCAGTTGGCTTAAAGACAGACACTTGCATTTCTAAATCACTTGTTGGCTTTGAATGATGACTTTTTAATTTTCTTTTCTTTTGATTTAAAGTTCTTTTATTTAAAGTTTAGTTACATCTTTCATCTGAAATGCAAGCTATTACAGTGTGCCTACTGTAATGGAGCAACAACCTAACAGAAACTGTTTGCCATTTACTTGTTGTGTTAATCTACACAACAATTATATTTTGCCAATTTCAGAAATGCTGAACATATATTAGAAAAAAGAAATCAGAGTAATATAACCTTTTACAACATAGATATTGATAGCAAATTTATTTTCACAGCTTTTATGCTGCTGTGTTTGCTAATGGTTAGTATCATGTTAAGACACTATGTTCATAGGTACTGAGCAATTTGATGCGAGAATATATTTGATTCCTTAATGGAAAGCCTATAGGATGGATGAACAAAAGTAATTCCCCCTTTGTGAGGCACAGGCTCGTCTGTCCGGGCACAGAACGCGGCCGGTGTTCCCGGCAGAGGGCAGCAGCTGCTGCGCACAAGCGAGGGGACAACTTTAAAAGGCAGCGCTGCGGGGAAGACTGGGTATCCCGACTCACTTAGCACCTCGAAGATTACACTTAAGGTACGCTCTTGTCTGTATTATTTACACCAGATAAAGTTTCAAGCCAACTGTCGCACTTAGCAGCTTTCAAGTAAAATTTTAAAAAAAAATTAAAAGAGAAGTGAAGAAAGAGGACTGGGAGAGGGTGATTTCTTTTCTAAGGCATAATGAACACTGCCCTTTTATACGGAAACACGAAGAAATGGGATATGACTTACATTTGCACAATTTCTAGTTTATATAAAGTGATTTTAAAACCAAGTCGATATGTACATTTTATTTTCAAAAGTATTTGTGTGATCTTTCATTCGTTCACACAGTAACTCAGTTAAAAATTAACTAATTCTGTTTTGCAAGATTCTAACTCCATTAGTAAATTCATCCCTCCATGTATAGATGGAAAAGCTAGTAGGAAGAAATTAAAGGCCAGAAAGAATGAGGAAAGGAATGTTAGTGTTAAAGTTCTAAAATAAAGAGGAACTACGTGTTCCAGTTCTGCCTGGTGCTTCTCCCAGCCTTCTCTGGCTACATTTTTCATTTTATGGGGCCTTATAAAAGATGCTGAAATAACAAACATTTTGATGAAAACCAAGCACAGTCTTCCCTGGATGACTACACTGGAGAAGCACATTTACAGGGCTCCATTCTAGTGAGCAGACAGCTACTTTCATGCCATGACAAACACTGCCATAAGCCACATTGCTACAGAAACCCTGGAGTGTCAGGTCTGAAAAACTGCTTCTCGTTTTCTTCTAAAGCGACCAAAACAGATCAGTATCTTCTCATCCAGCATTTTTTGGTTTTCCACATGGTCACGTAGCCAGCAAAGAAAAAAAGCTAAGTGTGTGAATTTGATATTAACTAAGATTAGCTAAAACTTTGAATTTTCCTCAACTATGAAACTATGATTTAAAAATGATGCACACCATACTTTAGCAAGTCAACTGCATAACATATGAGCATTGCACACAATATATTCTCTGTATTTTACTTTTATAAACATTAACAGACAACTGGTAAATAACAGTATTTGATGCATTATTTTAGACAGAAGGAACTCTATACTCTTGACATGAAAAAGTTTAATGCTAACATAAGGAACAAGAAAAAAAGCCTGTCATACCAGAAAGGCAACAACTCTCTCTCAAGGTCTTCAGGTATAAATTAAAGAGCAGCTACTTTGAAAATTCTACTTAAGCTAGGAAATACTTCAAATAGTATCAGGTTATCAATTGATTTGCTATTTTCATCTATTATGTATTATCCAACATCCCATGAATTCATGTGATATCAAAGTGGAAAAATTTTCAATATTTCCCTTTAAAACAGAATTTTGATTTTACTTTGACACATCAGTGAATTCAAACAGATTTTACAGGCTGTTTATATGAAATATTGTATTACAAAAGTCACTAAGTAATTGTCTGAGAAATTTCAAAAACATCTTCTTAATCCTACACAAAGAAATGTAGATTTTTAGGTCTAGGTGTTTATCCTCCTGGAATGCACTGTAACAGTCACCCAACACCAGACCAAAAGAGATATTGCTGCAACGAAGTGAAAGTAGAGTCACTTGAGTGATCAGCTATTTCTCCAACATAAAGCACCTATCCTTTCACATGCTGATTCTTGCAAAACTTAAATTCTTTTTTCTGGAACATTCAGGGGTTATGGGCAACCACAGGAATCAATTAATCAGGTGTTGAGTACAGCATTGTCCACTCATGCCGCAGTGATTACTGAGACCCACATGAGCAGCAATTTATGACAGTTTCAGAAAACAAAAAATAACATTGCAACTACAAGATAATATTGCAACAATTCATGTAATCACAAGTAACTTCCCAAAACCCCTGAAGACCGTCATTACACTCATTTATCCCTCTGCCTTAAATTAAAAAATGTTTTTGTCATTATGAACCAAATGTAAGAGAGGAAATAAGTTTCACCAAGGTAATTATATTAACTAAATCAAATTAGAGGTTATTTTGAGTTGTTCTGTCAGAAGATGTTGACAGTAAACTTTTTCACACACACAATATGATACCTTTTATTTACTAGATGGGAAGCATGTAAACAAGAGTTGACATCCACCTTCCATGACAAAACTAGTTTTCACATTGAAACTTTCCCATCCTGAACAGATGCCTCAAACTGACTTCATATGAATGTGCATCCCTATGTGAATGAAAATCTATTTGTAAAAGTTTCAGTCAATTAGTATATTTCTGAGAGTAACTTAGTTATGACTAATCTGCTCCTCAAGTTACTTTCCTCTAGCTCAGTGCGAAGTTCTAGTGCTTCCATCATATAGACCAGGCATGTCAAATTTGGAAGGAAGGTTGCTTGGTATCAGGGAAATGCACTATACATGTCCTTTGAAACCCTCCTCAAATCCAGGGAAGTTACAAGCCTTGGAAGAACTCAATCTGAACCAACTGCACAGACTAACAGTAGAATAAATATTGCCTACTTCCAAAAGCATGAAGGGGCTGAGAGCAGGTTATCCCTCAAGATGGACTGGGCACATTCCCCTGCCGGCTGCTGAACTTGTTCACCACATTGCAAGGGCAGTGACAAAGCTGCCAAGAGACAGCAGAGACCCTGCCTCTCTCACACCTGTAGTTTCAAGACAATTTAAGACCAGTGCAGATCACTGGAGAATTAATTTCCGTTCTTTAGTCAACCACTGTATAAATCCAGAACCAGCTTCTCTATTAGCCTTTCTGGACTAAAATCTGACCAACACCCTGCAGCTAAACCAGTCATCATATGTATGTGTGAATTTCACTTGTTTGCTTTTTAATACAGGCACACAGAGGCATCCTTCGAATTTCTCTTTAACTCCAACATTCATCCAAAATAAAAAGCTAGTCAGAGATCTCAGCCTAGTTTTCCAGGACTCCAGTGACACAAAATGAATTTGCAGCCTATTTCTAACATAAGCTAACTATTAACAGACTGAAAATTATTTCACTAGCCTTTAGTGAAACAAATATTTCACTCTGCTTCACCTAGAACACATATTTTTTCCAAAACCTTTTCTATTTTACACATCATTAAAGTTTGTCCATCTCCAACTAACAATGACATTCAGATAATATAAACCATATCAAAACTGTCATTTTACTTAACAAGTCTTTTATCTGAACAGACATGGTATTTGCCCATGACCTTTATTTTATAATTTTCCTGCACTTCATAACTAGTTGCCATTCATTCCATATTATATGATTGTGTCTCAACAATAGAAAATACTTTTACTATCTTCCCCCCCCAGAGTCCTTCCTGTTCTTTTCTTGTTGTTGTTATTGTTTATACTTCCCTTTCCCTTTTGAAAACTGCTCTTCCTGAACACCCAAATATTCACTATTTGGAAGTATCTTTTGGTTTCACTTAATGCTAGAAAATTAAGAGGAGAAGATTGTTGTTACACAATACAAATTTCTAGACAAATTCATCGCTAAGTTCCCATAAAGCTGCTCCAACCAAATGACCTTGTACTTGATGTATTGCATTTTACGCTAGAAAGTTATCATTTGCAATTTTCAGGATAATTACATTTCACCTTCTCCCGTGTTTCATCTACAGCATAAACTTCCCATACAACGGCATGTTTTCTTTATATGCTTTTTATAGTCAAGTGCTCAAGAAGCAATCCACCTCATTCTCCATTTGCAACAGATCCCTATGAGTACTACCCTCTTGGGTTAGTTAATTAGCAGACTGATTGACATATATTCAAGAACCTTGTATTAATTAACTGTAAGGCAGGTACCAGTATCTTTAACATTGCACACTGTCTTCCACCTGTTTTAGCCACTCGGTCCTTAAGTAGGCTGTAAGCGCTGATTCTGCATTCTTATTTTATGAATTGTCTCACGAGGTTTCAATAATATCAATTATATCCCATTTTCCCCATTAATGAGAATTTCCCATTTATCATGCTTGTCACCAGGTCGTGCAACTGATATAAAACCAACCACAAATCTTGTTTTCAATTCTGTTATAAATTTAACGGGCTCCTATGATAGTAACTTTAAATGTCATTTACATACCTAGGAGGCTTTGCTTGGGCTGTCAGTTAAGTTTCTCCCTGGTTGCTACAGGCTCCAGCTAGGAAGACATTCCCTGCCCCATCTCCCTTTATACAATTTGCCTTCCCATAGGACTCTGTCCCCATGTTCTGCACAAAGAAACCTGCAGATGTACTTCATGAAAATCCAACAAATACCCCTCCAGTATTTTTTTTTGTTGATCTTGCTTTTCATTACATCTTTTTCAGCTTCTTACTTTCCTAATAGCAGCACTTAGAATATCTGTCAGCTTATCTACCATTTGGCTTTACAAGAATTAGCAAATACCTTGTAGCTATGTCCCCTAGAGATTTCTGCTTTATACTTCCACAAATTATTTCCACTTCCCATTTCAGCTTACTGGAATATATATGAATGATTTTATGCTTCCTGTCATGTTGAATGCCTCCTGACTTTGGAGTGTTTTTTGCTATACACCACCAGTGCACTCCTCTGCATCCTACCTATGTCTTCAGTGACATGAGCAGGAGCAACTTCCCACTCTGGTTTAAAAAAGACACCACATACTTAAGTTATTCCATCAAAAAGTTAAAAGATGTTACAACAGAAAGGAACACGGCTTCATGGTTTGACAGCTGAATTTTTCTTTTGCCTTTTAGGAGATTTTAATGGCAACAGGGTGGTCAAACAGAGCAATGGGGCAGGCAAGGTCCTAAATGCAGCTTATACCAAAAGGAATTTTTCTACTGTTGCTATGAATTACTAAAAAAGTTACAATTGTGTAAAAAATCATATTAGAGGCAACTCAACCATTCATCCAAATTTAATGGACAATTCAAAGTTCACGACTATACTTTTCTACCTATGAAGAGAGCACAGTGATATCCTTTATGAACATACTAATGTCATATTCATGAAGCACCACAAATGATCTGAAGAGAAAAACCATGGCACAATAAATAATTGTACATAACAATTAAAGGTAAAAACAAATGGAGGCATATACAAAGAAAGTAAGTGATGCCTGAGGAAACTGTTAAAGAAAAACATTTACTGTCTCCCATAATGTTTTAAGAATGTGATTATGCTATTAGAGACTACCATAATACATATGAGAAGGCATCTGAACCAAGACAGTATGATTTCCTAAGTCCTGGGCAATCAGTGTAAGCACAATACTGTTAAACAGTATTTACCATTTCATAAGGATTCTCTTTACTTGTTTTGAGTGCAAACCAAGCCACTCAGCTCCATTACGCCAAGATGATCTGAACCCCATGTAACTGTTGAACAGGATCAGAACCTTCAGACACAAAGTAGTGACCACTGACATGTAAGCTATCAGAGCACTTCTACTTAGAAGCAACTTACCATCCCAATTAAATACATAAGGCATTTATTGAACTAAAAGATTTTAAACCTATTTGCTGACAGCATTACTTCCTGATACTTTAAGAGGCACAAGGAAGAAAATGCCTAGTGAAAAGCAAGCTGCTCTACCCATGACATACCTCCATTCCTACAAATGGCTAACTGGTTTGGTCTGAAACTTAAATCCTACAGTCTGAAACTTAACCAGGGAAATTTCTGCTCAAATATTTATCAACTTGGTAGTTACAAAGAAGTGAAAGCTTAATGTTATTACCAAACGACTGGTCAGCATCCTGAATCAAAAGTGCTATTACCCCAGTTTAGGGTTGTGAACATTTAACAATAACTTTATACATCACTAGAGAGGTCACTGAAGTACAGCGCAGCTTCTGAGGGACTGTTTTCCAGCCCACTGGGAATCACATACAGAGCTTTCCAGGAATCACATCCCACGTGTTTAAGCAGATAATTTGGCAATATTTAGCAAAATTTGGCATATTCTGAGAAGGCCTGGGACTGAACAGCCCTTGTATACGTAGTCGAAAATAAGTCATGCAACAGCAGTGTTCCTGTAGTGGTGCCAGGATCACTACTCCTCTGTTTGAGCACCACCTTAAACACCATATTTTAAAAACACTATTTGAATGCTGTTTACATACTGATATATTATCACCAGTAATATACCAACAATGATGTCAGTCCAGGCATGTATTATAGTAGGATTTTTGAAGACAATCTGTGATACACTTAAGAGTGAATTTACTGTGTCATTAAAAAGAAAATTATTTTTCTTTTGCAAAGGCTGGGTTTTTTTCTCCTGTTAAATTCAAAATCTTTCTGCCAAGTTAAAAAAAAGCCTTTTAATTTAGTACAACTTGGGAAAATAGCGACTTTGTGTGATTTGTATTCTTTTTTTTTTAAACTGTGAAAAGTCTGAGCATTAACTGATCTAGATTGGACTGGGTACTTACTCTGTCACACAGCTCTTCAAATGTGAAGTCTGCAATGGTTCCACACGCTTTATTCAGCTTCAGCTCTCTGCCTTGCACTTTCAGAATCCTTGGTCTAGTTACTATGGGAACATGAACAAAGACTCAATCTTCTCTGGATAATTACTATAAAATTCATCTCTTACAGATAGGAAATGCATAGCTTCATGAATAATAGCACATGATTCAACACATAAATTAGACAAAATGCTGATACAATGACTGCCACTTGAGTGTGGCATCAACCCATATACAGCAATGGAACTTATTAATTGGTCAGTGGAGATTGGGCATTGTGTTCTAAATGTATTCTCTTTCAAGAGAAATTAACTTACGTACAATCATTTTGTTTCTGAGCCAGCTCATCAAACAACTTATCCATGACAGCCTCCACATCAGCTTCACTTGTGCTACAGTGAAAAGAATAATAGAATATGAAATTAATAACACTTGAAGCCAACATCAAACAGCTGCCTGAGCCTGCTTAGCTTTTTGCCCATAAAAAAAGAGAACAGGATGTTATGCTCTAAATACAAACATTACATTTAGAATACACTTAAAAGTAGAGAATATTAACTCTCAGGTAGATGATTCTGCCTTATTTGCATACACTGAAAGACTTCTGTATTTTGAGCTGTTTCCAGTAATGAGGCAACACAGGCAGAGCAGATCCATTAACACTATGTGTACACAATGAGAAAAAAGGCTTCTGGCTCTATCTTGCATGCAAAATAAGAGCAAATAGACAAGGCAAGGCAGTCAAGCACCTAAAGAAGTATTCTTTGAAATTTCTGAGAGGGGACTTGGTGAAATTAAATGTTGAAGTAGCTTTTTCTTTTTTTTTTTGTTTGGGGGGGAGGCATCAAGTCAACCAACTGTATTGATCTAACAATTTGCAAAATTAAACTATGAAATTAAATATACCGGTATAATTTCTGCATTAGTAATTTTATCAATTCCCTGCCCCCAACTGTGTCCCCAGTATAGATGGTGAAAATGCAAAATATCTTTGCTGAGAACTGAAGTATATATTAATCATCTGGTTGCCACAGGAATTATGAATCAGTCCAATCAGAGAACTTTTTTTTAATCACTGAATGGGTTAGAGGGCCAACCTTTCTGTGTTGCATTCTTAAAAATGGACAGATACAGACAGATAGCTAATATTTCTAACTGAGAATAGTAAATTAATGCTAAGGTAGAAAACAAACTAGAACTAGGATATATAATGCTTCATTGAAGTTTGTATGATCTCTTTTGATGTGAAAGGTCTAATTTTAGAGATTTTGGATGCACTCAAACCACATTGCTTCATACAGTTCTAGACATCCTCTGCAAGACAAATGAAGATCAGCAAGTGACACAATTACTCTCCTGTTATCATGTTTGAAGAGTTGTATGACAGAGTAAGTACCCAGTCCAATCTAGATAGTTCATGCTCAGACTTTTCATAGCAGAATTAACAGCAGAATTGAAATAACTACTTTTTAGCTCAAGTTTAACAATAACAAACTTTGTAGGTACAAAGAATTTGGGAAAACTCCTCCCACAAACTTCTGCAAGTGCAGAACACTTTAGAAAAATCTTTTCTGACTAAGAGATTACATAAAATTCTACAAGCTTCTCTTGACATCGATATTTGCATGCTGCTTTCCTCTGACAAAATGACAAATGAGAAAAAAACAGACAAAACTAGAAAAAAGTCCATAAAAGGGGGGAAAGAGTGCATATATCTATATCAGAGAGTATGTGCATATGCATGCTTATCACTATCAAGAAGTTTGATGTAAAGGCTACAACAAGAAACAGCTGAATACAGTGCCGAGATGGATAGTTGCACCTAATTGTCAAGGAAGTTTGTCTTGAAAAAAGACACCTGAGACTAAGATCAATGAAGTTGCTTTGATCAGGCATCTTGTAATTATGTTACACTGATGGGTCTCAGATGAGTATGAAACAGCATTAAGCAACTCTCAGTTGCACATTTTAAATAACGACAAGATTACACCAAATATGAAGCATCAAGAGGATTCTTAATCAAATGTGACAATGATACTATAACCCCTAACAGAGGAACGTAAACATGTTAGACAAGAACATTTTCTTTCAGGGGCAAGACTGCTAACTAAATTTCAAAGATCTGGGGCAAAATATTGTAGAGTACCTAATTTTAAAACAAACAGAAAAAAAGAATCCCCACATACTAAGCTGGTTCTACAAGGTTGAAAGCTCCAGTGAACAAGTTTGAACAGAAGAATAAATGAGATTTCCTCAGAAAAAGAAAGGATAAAGAAATAAGTATCTTGATCCATTGGCAGCTACACGATTTTTTTAATTATATTTTTTCCCACTACATCCTAATTTTTTGTCCTGATTTACACATCAAATTCTGAAGGTAACACACATCCTCTCAAAAAGAGAACACAGGACAGACATTGCCAATCTCTGCCATTTGCTAGATGACAAGTTTTACAGCAGAACACTGTGAAATATATTTTGGCTGGGTACTACACCCGGGACTTGTTTGTACTTCTCTGCTGAGAGCCGGTGCCACAGGCACCATGCTTAGCCTATTTCCTGCTAGAAACCATCAAAGGGCTCTTCCTTCAGCGTATGGACACTGAGAAAAGAGCAGGGCAGGTGCTCTCCACAATGGCCAGACGAAGTCACAGAGAGCAGCAGGCATGAGAAGCAGTGCTGTAAGCAGGGACACTGGCAATCCTAACAAGAGCTATGATGAGCAACACTGAGATACCAGCAGCGGCTTCAAAAAGGACTTCTGAGCAGACAGCACAAAGCTTAGAGAAAGTGGAGCCAGACAAGAATATGGAACAAGAACTACTTGTCTTGAGTTCATACAGTCACAATTTGTTTGAGGATACAAAACCTGCATTGGACCTGTTTTCCAGATATAAAATTCTGTCATTTCCTTCCAGAAGCAGAAAGGGCTACCTGTTGTAATTCTACTAAGCAGTATTTCTCCTTCCTACAACACCTATGATGTCTAACTTTGTAACAAAGTGACACGAACATACTTGGTTTCAAATAGCTATGACAGTGATGAAAATACCACACCTTTCTTAATGGAAGCATGATCTTTAAATCAATATTATATGCTGGGTTGAAAGATAGAATAGTTATAAATGTCATACTAGGCTATTGTTGGCTGCTTTGTTCAGGTTGTCACCGATTGAATAATACTACAAAAGCAAATATGAGACAGAAAAATGTTTACATTGCAAAGGTTTCAGGGTATATAAAAAAAAAGGATATTCCTATTAGGCAGATATATGCTGCAACCATAAACACAACTGTGAATATATTTTAAAATTTATTTATTTGTAAATATAAAGGACTAAAGAAATGTTGCCATGATAAACAGAAACAATCTGTCAAAACAGGAGGGTGTTGAGTTTTTTAATCCACAGCACTGGAAACACCCAAAATTAAATGAATCCTTGTCATTGGATTTCTATAAATACTTAATTACTTAAATACAATAAGGATGTTCTTCTATTATAAGAGAATTGTGCAATCTCTCACAAGAGGATATTCATTACTTTCTAACCATCTGTCACTTCAGTTCTCCAAACACCACACCTCCCCAAAAAATCTAATTAGTTTTTATTCAGTCACACATTATAAATGATGCTAGTGTGGATACTGAAAATGTAGTTTAATGAAGTTAATATCGAGGCATAATGGAAGGCGGTTTGCTGAACAAAATGGACCAGAAGGCAAAGAAAGGAAAAGTCACAGCCTGCTAATTCTCCTATACATTTTTCATTTCCCATTAACTAGGAAATTATTGGCTAATATGAAGAAAAAAGAGAGCAAATACAACATCATAGATTAACTTACAGGTAGTAAAGTTTTCCAGCAGCTGGAAGCACTCGTTTCCTGTAGTCTATTCCAGAGTCAAGCTGGACTGTGCTGCAGTATTTCTACAGAGACAAAAAGAAAAAAAAAAAAGAAAAAGAATAGCTTTCCTCAAGCCAAAGCTGTATTTACTATTGTCTGTGTTAGAGAGAAGACACACTGCTGTGATAAACCATCAGCATGAATATAATCTGTCAAACTGAAACTCAAAATCACAAAACTGAAGTCTCCTTTGCAATTACTAAAGCAAAGAAATAAGATGGAAATCATTCATATATTCAAAACAAAAAAGTAACAATTTTCACAAGTCCATCAGCTAGAATAATATAGATTAGAGGCACACATAATGAAATGAGAGTGAATATTATTTGTACTCTGGGTAGTGCTTTGTGGGGAGAGTGTGCAAAAATAATTATTTTCACATTAAAGTATATATATTTAGAAACACAAAATTAGTAGCATTCAAAGTTTAACAAACTACAAATAAATTCTAGCAACAACTGAAACTACTTCTATTTTATAGCCTAAAAATAATTTAATCTTTTCCTTCTACTAATAAGATTAAAGACTTTGTAAGTCAGACATCAAATATATGAACCACACCAAGTCTTGCTGCAAATGGACCAAAGCATAAACAGAAATAAACAAAGCTCTATATCAAAAGGATTGTTTCATTTTTGCAAGGTCTGAATTGACTCAGAAAAGGATCTTTTTTGTTCCCCTTTAAATGACCTGTAAGATTCCAAATGTGATACAGATGTCCCTAAGTAGTCACAATTAATTGCTTCTGTACCCAGCTGTACTAAAGGGTGCTTTTTTTGATTCAAGGCCTGAGGCTGAGAACAAAATACTCACTAATATCATTGGGATCAAGATTTTACACCCTCTGGTAAAGGGAATAGCTCTGCTTGTCTTTTATGCGTACTGCAAACATATACAACTTCTGGGTGTTATATAGCTAGAAGCAAAAGAAGGTCCAGAAGAAAGGGAGGAAAAGTTTTAATATTTTAGAAAAATATACCTCTATCAACAATTTAATTAAGGCAATTAAACCTTTTTTTTTTTAAATGTAATTCAACACCACTAAAAGTCTCTGGATCGCCAGAATGCACTAGATCATTCTGCTTCTTCACTGCACTATGAACTATTAGTTTATCTTTAATACTCTCGTTACATGTTTCATATTCTGTGTGACAAATTTTTCAAAGCCTCCTTGAGGCCATTCAGATAACAAAATCGGAAATGTCAAACCTCATTTATAGCAACTACATTGAAGGGAAAAAATTTAGAAGAACTATCATCAGTGATTTAAGGAACAATGGTCCTTTTAAACAAATGCGCTGCATAGGACACAGATTACAAATATCTGTAGGAGTGACTGATGACTCACTGCACTAATTTTTTGCCCTTGGTTATTACTGAAGACTCTACACTAATTTTAAACCTCCACCTTCTCTGCACAGACACACAGCTGAAGAAAGAAGGTGAAAAAAAAAATCGCCCTGAAAGCACAGAATCCCAGGAAAATCCATGTATCTTTAATTCCAGTAAGTGAAAAAGCCATGCTAATCAAATCGTTATCTTGGACTAAGGCTACTGCAAACACAATAGCATTGGTGCTACAATATTATTATAATCTATTCCTTTTCTTTTCGTGAGAGCTCACAAAGAAGGAGAATAACAGAGCAGAAGAAAAAAGTTCCAGAGGCATGTAATAATATGCACAAGGGAGGGGAGGATGTTTAAGCTTTTCTTCAGCATCAGCCTGGCAGCCAGGGCTAGAAGGAAGATTACTGAAATTTCATAGCAAAGCCAGTGCACTTTGCTTATCTTTACCAGTATCTTTCCACCTAATGTTTTATTTTTCCAAAATAGAACATTAGCTTAAGTACTATTTTCTTTCTGCTAGTATGGAAAAAAGATGCAGATTACTTCTACAGCTTTAGGGACTCCGAGATTACTTAGATTAACTTTAGATACTCAGATATTTGGTAATGCTGTGTATAATTTTGGGGATTTTCTCCTGGAAACAAGAGACCAGTAGTTTTGCATCAATTCAGCCTCATGTCTTTGGCCTTCAAGACAAATTTACAAACTCTACCGCTCTCTCAGTGTTGGGTTGCATATAGTGAAGAGTGAACACAAAACTACGTATAAATGAGAATATTCTGTGGTTATGGTAGGGCTGAAAGAAAGAAAAAGTGCACCTGAACACTGTAGCTCATGTAAATTTGTTGCCCTGATATTTACAGTGGTGCTTGTGGCTCAGCTGCTAATGACTGCTGAGTGGAGCAGGAGTTCTGTGCAATCAAATACAGACTGGCACTGGGCTATATTATGCAGGTCATCACAGCTTGATGAAATAGAAATCAGCACTTGGTGCTACAGTATTTTAGCCCACTTGCGTCCACATACAAACTTGTCACTCCTTAAACTCACCAACAGCCTTTTATGACTCCATGATTTAATATTACAGTGAATGAGTTTTGGAGGTAAGAACTGTAGATGTAAATACTACCAATATAGCTACAAAGAAGATGAAATTTTGTCTGCCTTCCTTCAAAGTAATTAGTATTATCACTATTCAAGAAAAATAGCTATCATTAGTGACACTAGTGAAGAAGAGCTTGTGTATTCAAAAGCTTATTTATGTTTTTTGGCCTTTTTTAAGCTATAAACAATTCCCTAATTGACAGATATTTCTTTTCCCTATAAACCTTGCTTGTTTGTCTGCAAAGATACACTACTACTGATTCCAATATAATATAGTTTATTTCAAAAATATCTGTTAGATATTTTGGGCTATAGGACCTTTCAGGCTGAAAGGCAATAGCAGAATCCCTTTTAGAGATCTATAAAATACAGTTAATATAGTCCTACTGATTTTTTGCTTCCTTAGGAGGCAAAAGTTAACTGAACCAAATATAAACAAAATTGAAAACCAGAATTCTGAGGTACTGCAGTTTTCTGTAATACACAATATAAGCATAGAAGCAGGGGGCAGCTAATAGGAGCAGTGAAATACTTAGTCCTTTTGAAAACATTTGGCAGTTTACTCTCCCACTTCTTGAATGTTCCTAATTAATTTACGGTTTTGGTCTCTCCAGACTGATATTCAGTTCACGAAGATACTCCAGCTATTTAGAGACCACACTTTAAATAAAAATAAAACAGCCACAAGAATTTCCTAACCCTTCCACATGTTCACATAAGTAGGTATGTACCAACACTTGCCATTAATTATTTTCACTGAGACACTTCAAAGCTCATCCACACCTATTATTTTAGCCACTGTATAAATATACATAAAATGAACAGCTCCTGCTCTTAAACCCAAACATCATAATCTGCATCACAACACGCTCTCAGAAAACATTCCTTTAAAACATGAATCCTGCTGTTAGATCACAAGCTTTGTAGGGTAGGAACAACCTTATGTGAATACATGACAAATAGAGATGGCTGTTTACACAAACCGAGCTCTACATAGTAGAGGAGAGGAAAGTTGTGATAGCAGTAGCAGTAAACTGAAGGGCAGTAACGGGAGGATTGTTTGCACCACTACATGGTAACAACACCATCTCTCTTCTAAGAATGCATCTGTGCAGATGGTTCTAAAGGAGGATTCAACACTGGTCACCTTTACTCAGAGTACAAAGGTCACAGAGAAGCTTTGTGCTGCGCAGAGATTCAAAAGTTTTTCCTTTAGAGGTTTCCTTTGTAGACAAGGGTACCCACCACGCGTTCTGTTTCTGCACACATAAACGTTCACTTATCTGCTTCACAGGAAGGCAGAGGACAAAATGTTCGTATTTGTACATTATTTTTTTAAGATAAATGCTTTTAATGTTAAAAAGGCAGCATATAATCAGAACGTATAGAAGAATAAGACACACCAAAATATTGTTTATGTCCAAGCAGAACACTTAAAATCCTAAATTTACAAAAAGCAAAACCAGGTACATGGTTGCACAGTATGGAAAACCAAATCGTGCTTATGGTAAGAATACTGAACATCAGAGCCTATGTAATTACCTCCATGCATCTTCTGTCCTCTTCACAGGTGTCAACAATATTCTCCTGCATCACAGAACTAAACAATCAATACTACAATTTAAAAACCCTGCAAGTTTGGGGAGAGGGAGAAAGAGGTAGGCTTCTCACTCTTTGCCCTTCTTCTTACAGCAAGGGGAAAAACTCCTACAAGATTACATAGAGAAGTTCTAGTTTCTCTCTCCATCTTTGGACTACCTCATCCAGCACTGGACTGATTAAACCCTACAGATGTGATTGCATCCTCACACTCACTAATCACAATGGAATCCTAATCAACAGCCAAAGAACTAACTGGAGTGCTCAGATTGTTAGCACTTAATTGTCAAACTCACGACTGCGACTACTGGTTTCCATTTCTTAGGTAGAGTTTTAAATTTTCAGATTTCATTTACTTGAGCTAAACTTCTTTTGAAATAAATACTTAATATTGAAGCTACAGTCAGTCTAGTGGAACCATCCACAGTTTCCAAAAGATTTTCTATTCTAGAAGGATATTTAAAGTCTGACTTACCCTATTCAAGACAAATGCATAAAATTAATTAGTCATACAATTTATTTTGAAGTCATTTATGTATTTATGGATACAAAGAACAAATACAATTACAGAATTGAAAACGCAATTAGTAAGTTAAAAATACAGTGAGAGCATGCACTCATTTCCACTGAAGTAGCATAAAAACTTTGTATTCCAGAAGTAAAAAAAAAAAAAGGATCAAGCCTCAAGGCTCTAGACACAATATCAAAAACAACAGTCTTCAGACAGAATAGATAAAATTAGACTGTCAGTAGACAGACTGTAGAAATTTATTAAACACAGACTTATATAAATACATTTTTCTTCCTGTGAGCACCTCTAATATTCCTTTGTTGCTGCAATCAAGAATGCTAGCTACTAAAATGTTTGACTGCTCAAGAAATTAAAGTATATGACATGATAGATCATTAAGAAGAGGAACAAAGGCTTCAGAAGAATTTCAAAAAGCAGTCAAAGGTACCTGGATAACCTGTAAGTTCTCAGGATGTGTGCTTTCCACATGTCACAAAAAGCCCTGAAATGCTAATACATGGCTTTGTGGTCCACATTAAACAGTGTAGTAAATATCACGTGCCCCTGCAAGCTCAAATATTGTGATCAGCTGAACAACCTTGATAATGAAGGTGAGGAAATATTTCTTAACCTTATTAAAAATCATCATAAGTCAACCCAATCATCATTCTCTGCTCTGAATTTTAACAGCATTAAAATACTGCACTGTATCTGCAGTATCAAATATTTTCCATACGAGCAAAGCAGAGTATAGTTCTATCCACAGTCATGCGAAGCTGCACAATTAATACTCTTGGCCCCTGTGTACTCCTGAACAATCAAATCAGAACACCTACTATTAGGAACCAAGCCATGCCTATCTAAGAAGTACAACTTTCAGCTACGCTTTCTGAGAAATAGGAATCAATTTCCACCTAGGTCTCATCCTCCCTTTTCAAGTGCATCCTCTGATTTACTGTCCATCAACAATACACAGGATCACTAATATTTCTTTCCCCCATAAAATCAGAAAATAATGAGATTGTTCATTTGCAATCATTCCTGTCATACATTTACATCCAGTCTAACAGAAAAAAGCTCACATCACACAACATGTAGACACGTGACAAGAGGCCCCCAGCTAACAACAGAGGAAGAGTTCCTCAGGTAAACAAAGCTCACTAGACTTGACCATTTCTATTTTTCATTACTTGACTCCATATAGTGTTACATTATCAACTAGATTATTATTTCCTCTTTCTTAAAATTCTTCCTTAAATGAGTTCAGAAAAGGTTTAAAGGTTTCTCCATCAAAAGGATACCATTACAAACTGCCATTTTCCATAACTGTGGTACAAGAACCATCTTAAGCAAAAAATATAGCATATTGTGAAACAATTATTTCTGATATACAAAGCACAACTACAGGTTTTAACTATGGTGTACTCTCAAAGTCACCAGCAAGTGACAGTCACCAGAATGTTTCAGAATGTGAAACTGGTCCAACAGGGACTCATAAGCTGGGCAAGCTGTCAACAGCCTGCTGAGAGAAGTCTATGAGCTTATGTGCAGTGCTTCCTCCCGGGTGCAGCTGTAATAAGAAGTCAGTCAGACTGTTAGCCATGAGCATGCATGGTACATGACTTGGATGCAGGACTGGAAGGGATACAAAGCAAGGCTGCAGATGACACAAAACTGGGAGGAGCTGTTGACGCCCTGGAAGGCAGGGAGGTCCTGCAGAGAGACCTGGACAAGTAAGAGCACTGGGCAGTCACAAACCATATGAAGTTCAACAAGGGAAAGTGCCAGATTCTGTACCTGGGATGGTGCAACGCTGGATGTTTGTACAGACTGGGGAATGAGATGCTGGAAAGCAGCGCCATGGAAAGAGACCTGGGGGGTTTTGGTCGATGGCAAGTAGAACATGAGCCAGCAGTGCCCTGGCAGCCAGGAGGGCCAGCTGCCTGTGCAGGCCTAAGGGTAGGACTTGATGATCCTTGTGGTCCCTTCCAACTTGGCATATTCTGTGATTCTCTGATTCTGTAGTACAGGTGCAGGATCTTGAAGGGGATGCTCCTTTTATCCTTTTGCCAGGTTTTTTTTTTTAAAGAAATTTAAAAAAATAAAGGAAAGTAATCAAATTTGTTACAGTCCTAACTTTCTGCTACATCAATCTGCAGGAATGAGATGTACTCAGGGGAAGGGGAAAGAAAATCATCAAGTATTTGGTGGTGGATAAAAACTTGGTCCAAGCATTGTTGGGTGTGCATATAGTTTTTGTCTCCTTGTTCAGATGTTGTTGAAACAGTAGACTTTAAAGAAAATGTCAATGAATCCTCATAAGCACTATACATGACCTCTGGGGTAATTAGCAATCATTCAAAAGCAACAAGACTAAAGTGTTCTATTCTTTATTACTGTCAGCTCTTGTCTTGATCAGCATTTTAATAAAGATGGTTCATTGCTAAGACAGTTTCATGAATCAGTCATAATTACATTCTGACACGCAGTGAATAGTAAAGCAAAACTAAATATCACTTCATCAACCTTTCTAACCTTTTTGCAAGTATTAACTGTAAATAATTTTTATACAATCTTACAACAGAAAATCTGCACATTGCTTAGCTTTGTACGTATTCTACCCTAACTGAATTTCGTGTGACCTATACCTAAAAAAAACCCAAACCATACAATCAGAAATAATTACTTAGTCTTGCATGATATTCGGGTATTGCCTTTCACAGATCAAATCAACTTCAAGGAGAAAAGGCTATTTGTTCTACAAAACAGTGCAATGCTTTAAGGGGTTAACTAAATTTTTTTACAGTCTTTTCCTCCTTATTCTTCTGAAATAATGAAATATGGGAAATTGCTACAATAGCCTTAGATATTGCATGCTTAATCCCAATTGCAGACACTGTAACAAAACAAAATTAAAAAAAACAAGAGAACCACACAAAGAATTTTTGAGGAAAACTTTCAAAATGTCATCCAAGAATACTGTAAAATACCAAGGAAACTAATAAAGCTTAGTTTGATTTTGGATGACAAACATTTTATTTGTGAATTATTTTTCAATGGACCTAGAGCATAAAGATCTGGGAAAAGAAATACTGCCGAGTATAATTTTTTCAGGGAATCTTTTTCTTACACTTGTGACAAGAACATTTAGACTTTAAATTTAAGAGCTAAGCAGAGATAAACTGAGAGGCAAAATTCATTCAGTGGAAGTTGCAGAAGTTTACATTACAGCCTTCAAACTTTAACAACTAAGAAACCCCGCTATTCTTGCTACCACAAAGAACATATGATCTATTGTACAACTTTTCAATAACTTATTTTAATGTCTAGCTACAAATCAGTTACCCCCTAAGAAGAGGAAAAATAGACAATTAACTTGTAAAATAATAGTGCATGAATAAAGAGAGAGACTCTTAAAATGTACTGTTCTGTGAATAGTATTTCAGATTTTCAGACAAAAGTGAAAGAATTCAGGAGGTACAGATGTGGCCGTGCTGGCTCAGAGGCAAATAGCCTCTCCTTTTTCCAGTCAGGGTGCAGAAGAATGGCAGCGTAAACCTCCATGCAATAAGAATTACACTGAATAGCACTCCTCATTTCACATTACTTAGGAAAAGTCCTCCTTGCAGAATAAGTAAAAAATAAATTAAAAAAACCCTAAAAAATCCCAACCAAACCTGCAAACCACAAATTACTGTGGTAATATTATGCCCAGTTTTGCTAAAGAACCAATAATGACTGTAACTTTCAATTTCCTAATAAGCAAGCTGTGGCGTTCCGTGAAAAACAAATGCCAAGAGTTCACACTGAATTTATAACATGATGTTTCATAAGCTAAGGGTCAAAATCACCCCTAATACATGCACTTCATTGGAATTATACCCTGGACAAAGTTATTTGTCTAGATTCCTTTTATGCTGTTGTTTTTCTTTTTAACATTTGATTTGTATTTCTTTTCCCAGTATTAGCCTTTGCTCCTGCCAGAACTGTTGGCAGGCAGGAAAAAGAAAAAAAAAGGAAAGAAAAAAAAAAAGTAGTATTGATTTACAAAACTGGATTTCCCAGAATAAAAAAATTAAAAAAAAGCAATTAAGGTCTAAACAAAGGCTAAAGATGGCTTACGCTTAGCACTGATGAGGTCCACTACCTCATTACCAACAACTGAAAACTTCTGATGCATTTTGTTTCAAGGGAATCCAAAAGTCCTTGCTGTAAAGCAGGCTGGGGGGTGCAGGGTCCATTCACTCATTCTGTATCACAACCATTATGTAAGAAGTATAAAACACTGCCTTTATGCTGCCAAACCACAATGACTCTTCTTACATCAAAGCGTTTTCGCCACTAGGGTTTTTTTCCTCTGAAATTTATTCAAGCCAAGGGCAGGGAGACAACAATTCATACACGCTAATTACACCTAATTATCTATTCCTTTTTTTTCCCCCTTTCCACCAGCTTCGGCCAGTGTTATTTGCTATCTGGGTTTCTCACAACCTCCCCTTGCCCTGTCCGTCCAACTCAACAGTAAAGTCTTTGAAGAAAACAGTTGTGGCTTCTTAGAATTTTAACAATATAAGGTTCAACTCAAATTAAATTATTCTATTATTAGTTTTGACACATTTATGTGTTAAATATGAAGGCCTATTGGTTAATTTGGCAAATTCCTCACATCTCTTCACAACTAGGATTGCTGGTAACACCCTCTCTTGTAGGAGCTTCTCCTCATGCTTTCTTTTCATGATCTAAATGAAATGTTTATTGGATTAAAGTTCTTCTCTGCAGACCTCCACGGTGGCCTGTGACAAAGAGCTTAAAAGCTTTATTAATTGGCTCAGGCTTTTTGGGGGGGAGGCAGGACCTCATTTCACATTACATCACAAGCAAACAGAACTGCCACGTGTAATTAGACTAATTTATCCTGATACAGCAGCAATCAACTATTCCATACCTATGATATGCTTTGATTTACTCATTTTAATCAAGGAGTAAACAAACCAAGCAAGAGCTCAGGAAATCCCAACAATTAATGGAGGGGAGAAGGCAGGAAGCCTGGCACAGAGCTACAGTAGCAACTATTTTATCCTAAGATAAAGTTTTGATCTGCATCTAAATAAACTGTGTAGGAGCGAGCGTGTAAGGCAGACACAGAAGGTAAACAAATTCACCTCTTGAGAATACAATAAACCAATAGAAATATTATAAAATATTGTAACAGTTAAGTGCTCTGAACTACAGAATTCAAATAACTCTTGTGTTTAAAGTTAACACACACAGATTTAGAAGATTGAATGAGGAAAGGACTGGTAACTTCTAATCTGACACCCTGCTTTCATTATACAACAGTTTATTAGTTGATAATCTCACAGATTTGTCCAACTAAAATTACCCAGAAATTATACTGATGTTCAGCACAAAAATACTTGCAGTCATGCTATATTTCCTTTTTTATTTTTTTCTATGTTTAATTAGGTACACTTCACAAAAGATGAGTACTTCTACTACTTGCAGAGAGAGAGAGAGAACAAGAACAAATGCTCCTTCTACTTAGGAGTTTGCTTGGTTACATACTAAGAAGGGAAACAAAAGGCCCAACATCTTCAGTAATGAAAAAGTCAATTGATAGGCGAAACCATCACAATATCAAAGGCCTAATCCCTGCAATTCTGACTCAGGTGACAGTTCACAGGGGTCAGAGTGGCTGACACTGACCTCAAAAGCAGGTTTTAACTATTCAAGGCACTGAAAGCTGCTGGGCTATCACACCATTAGACTGGAACAAACTGACAAATCAATTTCATCAAGGAGATGACTTTTTCGGGAAGGGGGTGAAGGGGGAGGCAGATCCGCCACTCAGCAAATCCCTGCATTTCTCACACAGGTGGTTGGACAAAAGCTGACTGCACCATCAAAGACGTTTTATATCTACCAAATGCCTTTGTACAAAACTAACTCCCACCATTTCCTTAGGGACAGATCTAAATGTTTTTTAAACAAGCGCTTTTCACATACTCAAACTAAATTAAAGTGAAAATGCTTTTAATTTCCTCAATTTCTAAGAAAGCGTATATTTTAATTAAAACCACAGTAGGCAACATTCTCAATAAATAATAATTAACCAATTTTGCGAAAGAGTGTAACACAGCATATAAAAATACATTGCTTTCTATTTGAGAGGAGTGCACAATTCTTACTGTTAAGAGTCATTTTAACCAAATAGTGTTAAAATAAATAACTATGTGTTATTTAGAAGAAGGGGAAAAAAAAAGGTCACTATAGGAAGCTGACAGTAGTTTCATATCCTACTGACAGTAGATTTCTGGCTAATTCCTTCTCTTTATTCAAAACAAAATGCACATAGCCAAAGCCAAACATTTTATTTTAAAATTGTAGCTTTTAAAGATATACTCAAAACTATGAAAGGCCCTAAAACTTTTTGACTTTCAGTTAGAATTTAGTGCAGTGCAAGTCTATTGCATGAAGAAAACCTGTCAAAATGCAGAAGTTACGTACCTGGTATTTCAACACAGCTAGAGATTTTAAAACCTCAGGCTACACTTTCAGGAAACCTTTGGAAGCTCAAGAACTGCTCACTGAAGTTATAGACTCTACACAACAATTTATCTGAGCAACTTTCCTTCTTGATTTTCTGGAGAATAAAACACTGAACTAGTGACCAAATTAGAATTAGGATTCCAGAACAGTTAAGGATTGATGTAAATGTCTTCATTAAGCATCTGCAAAAATTAAAATGTCACCAAAATTACTGCCAAACCAGTAAATTAAAGCAGGCTTTCCCTTTTTTCTTTTCCCAAAAGCCTCACATCATATCTTACATGAAGCTATTAAAGATTAGTGGAATGTTGAATTGCTGTAGCATAGGAAGGCTCTGCAGACAGATCTGGACAGGCTGGATCAGCAGGCCAAGGCCAATTGTATGAGGTTCAACAAGGCCAAGTGCTGGGTCCTGCCCTTGGCTCCCAACAATCCCATGTGGCGCTACAGGCTGGGGGAACAGTGGCTGGAAAGTTCCCCAGTAGAAAAGGACCTGGGATTAAAATTTCTTCACCAAAAGAGTTTGTCAAGCATTGGAACAGACTGCCCAAGGAAAAAGGAAAGACGTGGATGTGGTTTAGTGGTGGATTTAACAGCTGACCTCGACAATCTTCATGGTCCTTCCCAACCTTAAGGATTCTGTGATTCCAAGATATATAATTTTGTTTGCAAATCAGCGTTAAAACATTTAGAAAATTTGTATATTTCTTTTTTGTTAGCTTAACAATTTTTGGAGTATTTCCACTCTAAGCATGAATGTTTCTCTTTTCAAGAACTGCCTTAAAAAAAATAAAAAACCCACAAAAAAACCACCTAGAAGTTCCACGCACTTTAAAATGCTCAGTAAGAGATCCTGCAAGATTAAAAGCTCAATCAGACAGGACTGAATCTAATTACAATCATAGAATTAAGAGATTTTTCTTCCTCATACTTGTCTCTGTAAAGCTCTATTTTTGTAAATTTCACGGACTGAAAAAGCATTTATCTGTTGCAGAAACTAAGCCCTTCCATAGAGAATATTGTGTCCCAAAGAATTATAGCCACAACAACAAACTGATCCATTCAGAGTTTTCCCATTTTTAAAAACCACCCCTTTGAGTAAAGAATCGCTGAAAAATTACATCTCAAATGATTTAAGATTTCAAAAGATGAGAATGCTGGGATATGCTCAGAATTGTGCAGGGAACACACACAGGGCAAAAAGAGCTGTCGATGGTGTTACTGGCCTGCACAACAACACAGACCTGGGCCTTTTCCGTGGCCACCAGCTGTAGGACCTGAAGCATGTGTCCCTAAAAATCGGGACTTACTAACTGCAACCTCATACTGCAGGCATTCAACAACCACTTGTGTACCAGTAGTGCACCACCTAGAAAGACAATACTGACAAACTCTGGAAGGTAACTGTCTTCCCTAGAATGCTATTTCACCCTTTTGTTTATTCCACAGAAGCTGGTTTTCAGTTTTCTTTGTAAGAAACAAGAACTCAAACACAGAATTGCACAGACTGAAGAAAAACAACAAAATCGAGGATGAATATAGATAACTCTAGAGCTAGGAAAGAAACGACTACTTTTGGTCATTTCAAGACAGGAAAAGATTTTGTATAAGTTACCTGGGTATCTAGGAACTATGTGTTCCATTTATGAGGAATGAAAACAGCCTGAAATCTACTTCAAATGAAACATCTCTTTACAGAAATACACTGTCAATACTTACCATTCATCCCATTTTCCCAAGAACATTTCAAGGAATTTGAAGCTCCTGTGTTGAACTTGAACTACTTTTAGTGCTAAAGCCTCATTTTGAGATTCATGATCATAGAAGTTAATTACTGAAACAAACAAAGAAAACCAACTCACCCATTCGCTTCCATTAACCCCCAAACAAAAGCCCTCTGGCAGGCTCTGAGCCCAGAGAAAACTAAGACAGGCGTTAGTCTCAGCTGTCAAAATCAGTGCCAGGGAAGAGGTCAGATGAGACTGACGTTACCACAGACATACATGGCTTGGAGCAAGGTAAAGACTGAGAAGACAGATCAAACATTTGCAAGTTTTAGTAGTATTTTCCTTCATATTTTCACACAAAATTGTGGAAGATATCATGTTTACATTTCCTAGTAACACACAAAATTGTACATAGCTGAGGCAGAAGCTACTTCATCCAAAGAAGCTTCAGAGCTGCTGCTTGTTGAACATTATACGAAGCCTCAAAAATAGCCATTTAAAAAACTACTTACACCTCAAAAAGACCCAGAAACAAGGCAATTGAAGGGTATAAAACAAACACTACTTTTCTCCCATCAAAAAACAGCAAGTTTTTGTCGCATAATAAATGTAAGATGTCCACAAGTACAACACAAATATTAGAGGAATACTATGTTACACAGCATACACACACAAGCCAGCAAGAAAGTCTTACCCAAACAAATTCTGCTGCCTTAGGCAAAAAGATAACTTTTCATCATACTAAAAATGTCCAGCTTTCAAGACATGTTAATTCCAGAAGGAAAAAGTCCCTTCTTGCCTTATCTTCAATTATTTTTGCCCTAAATAGTTAAAGCTTATATATATAATCTGGAAACGAGCACCAAAGCAATCCTGTACAAATCTCTAATTTATTAATAAAACAGGGAAAACTGAAAGGCATTTAACAAGTGGCTCTCCTTACCTTCAGCACAGCAATGAATGGTACAAAATTAGCTCTCTGAAGACCATTTTTATAGAGATCTGAAAGAAAGGAAATCAGTCCCATTTTGCTACTTAGTCTTAAAAACAGTATCGGCTTGTTTGCAAGTCTAGCAAATAAAACTCAGTGTTCCTAGAGACACAAGGGGGAACAAAAGGCAGAAAAGGAGAGCTGAAATTCATTTCTCTTCTTTTACTATATGAAAATTCAGTACATTCTTAAGGAAGAAAGCAACATCCTGAGGAAGCCTGAAAAAGGCAAGGAATGAAAAATTACTTAGATCTTTAATGGTATATAACTAATTCTAACAGAAGAAATTAGACCGCCATCTGTTTTAAAGTAAGGTTATAAAAGTAATTTGTAATGCTGGGCATACATTGGTATAAGGCCAAACTATGCAGCTGCTAAATCCTGAATATTTAGCAGAGGGCAAAAACCCCACATAAACTAAAAATACACAACTCGAGTTTACAAAGTCAGCATCATTCTTTTCCAGTGTACTGTGGTACACTTTTATCTTCTAGCAATTCAGTCAAGTACACCGCCTTTTCCAAAGCAAGAAAAAGGGTCATTCATAAGGCCAAAAAGAAAAAAAAAAAGAAAATTATTCTGTTAACTTAGGCAAAGTTGCTAAAAAACACAACTGAATTTTAAAAAAATAGAACGGTACGTAACAAAACGCAAATTTGCGCTAAAAGAAAATATAAATTAACAAAAACAACTGCAAAGCAGCATTTTTTTGTCTTACTTATCACCATACATTTACACAACATAAAGTCCAGATGTTATCCAACCACCCAACAAGTTCATAAGGGAATGACTTCTTCTTTCAAAACATAATCACTTAAACTGTATGATGGGCTGCTCTGTTTCATTAATATTAAGAAGCCTTAGAAAAAGGCAGCATAGCACCTATGACTGATGGGAGGAATGAATAAGATAATACAGACACCTGGTAGGGATATCACTGAAATTCCACACAAAGATGATGCCAACGTATGATTATCTCCTATATTCCCCATAATGCCTGAAGGCTACAGACAAGCTAAAGCTTTTACGCTTTGCCAGCACCTCATGGAGGACAGAAGATGCAGCATGCATGAGACACCAACAGGACACCTACAGAATGGTTTTCACAAAACTGGGATATGTACACAGAAACACTTCGGAAAATTGTCAGTGAAGGCAATTCCACATCCTGACCCCTAACAAAATTGTAGGAAACCATGTGCCATGCTCATTCACAACTCTGCAAATCAGGATGGCTATACATTTGTTAAAAACGTATAGCAAGTGCATATTTACTTGCAAAGATTAGTGAACATGTAACAATACTATTAGACAGCTGTTCCTGTTAGGTCTTCTAGCTAGCAGGACTGTGAGATTTGTATTATGTGTCTGTTTTGTGAGGATGAAAAAAATAAACAGTAATTTTGATGGAGAAACGAAGCCAGGATTCCTCAAATACTGAACCTCAGTATTTCCCTTCATACCCCCCTGGGGTAGAAGTTCAACACAGTTAAGCACAGCACTAGTGTTCAGCAGCTGGATACATCTGCTGTCTAATGAAAAAGCTACATTTCCCCTTTGTATCCACAGGAAACAAATCTGTCCGTTCAGTCTTAAACCTTGATGTGACATACTACAGTAACTCAACTCTCTTTCCTGCGTGAAGATTTCAGACACATGACGAGCATGCAGGAATACTGACAAGGGAAGAGACAGGCATTGCCCAACACCTGGACTGCAACATAGTTCACTTCTGGAGATGCAGTTCTTGACATTCTCTGTTGGGCAGCTAAAACAAGTGCATAGCTTCCAGGTTGACAAAATGACTTAATGCGCGTTAAAAAAAACCCTAGGACAATAAAGTTCAGAAAATGGTATCTCATTTTAAGATGTTGGATACAATTCTCAACTTAGGATAAAAATTCCTCCTGAACTTTAAAGAGCAGTGCTTTAAAAAACACAAGGATGGCTCTCCACTGAGTAAAGCATCTGGTCTATTTATAGTTAACCCAACTACAGTAGTTACGATTCCATCTTGTTTGCTCAAACAAGGAAAATAAGCCAAGAGGAAATCATTTACCCCTCTAGTAAAAACCCTGGGAATTTTTGTTTCCTTAATATTTTTTTTTTAAATAAGGTGCACTGTAAATCTTCAGAGATTGTCTTCTACTTAATTAATTTGGGGAGAAAAATTAACTGGTAGTTACAGTTAATACCGTGACGCTTCAGTATTTTTTGCAAACGTTCAAAATTAATCAACCTGAAGCGTCGTAAAAGTTGCCTAGGAATTACGCATTATGCTAACTGCTAATGTTACACTATACAAATATTTTTCTCCTCTACAAAAAATTACAGTGGTTAAAACCCACATAGATTTGGGCACTTTGTAGAAGTATTTACCTAGCTAGTCACTACTAGTGACTGGTTATTCTAAAAAAAACTTACAAATGGAAACAACTCTCCACCTAAGTAACTCCCAGTGACCTCAAACTGGGTTTTAAGAAGGATGTCCCGATAAGGAGTTCTCCGCTGAACTGATGGATCAAGTCTGCAAGTTCCTGAGTCAGAAACCGTGAAGGATTGTACTCTCATTACCGCTCTCTTCTGCAAAGTATGGACTTTTCCTATTTTGGCATCCATCCAAAACAGGCAGTATTTTACCCCTCCTCAACATCCCTGTCCCCAAATACCCTTCCACTGTTTTGGACAGAATAGAGATCAGAAAACACAGAAGGATTTGGGAGTGATGGGGGAAGAAACATTGTGGGTTTGAGAGAAAGGAGGAGTAAGATTTAGCAAAAACCTTTCTTCCTTAAGAATAAGAAAAAATAGGGGACAAACTAAAATATCTCAGATTCTTGCGGACTTGAGATTTTATTAGTATTAATACTGCCTGATATAAATACAATTATTTTGTAAGATACTGAGATTGATTGTATTTGAATAATACCAATAGCATGTTTGTTTTTACCTTCTGGCGGCCTGTTAGATGTTGCCACAACGACAACCCCATTTTGGAAGAGATTTTCAAAAAGCTGCTTCAGAATCATGGCATCAGCAATGTCAGTGACCTGCAGAAGACAACACATTTGTTTTATCTTGCTTTCAGCTTCTGCAGCAATAGATCTGCAAGTGGCTTTGTAGCTAGGAAAAATGCTTGTTAGTGAAAGCTATTGGAGAAAGATTCTAATTATTGCCTGGTGAGAAAAAAATAAAAGGGATAATTAATAAGCAGTGAATGTACCACAGTCTTTCAAAACTTGCCCACTCTTTATTGCAGAACTCCACCATTTCTTTACCAATTGCTAAATGATTCCGTGTTAACTTCTATTATAAAACTACAGGTGGGAGACACAGAAAACAGACCTAAACATTTAAGAGGCCTACTTAATTAGGAGGAACATGAGAAAAAACGGAAAATAGAAAGAAAATACACACCGGCTGTTTTACATTTCTATTACCTTTGAGGCAAAGGTTTGCAGAGGTGAATTTAAATGGTTATGGGACTTCAGAAATAAAGACAAGTAGCCAACTATACATAATCAGCTGCTGTTGAAAATAGAATGATATGACATAGATACTATTGTGTGATTGTTGCAAAAAACAATTCAACAGATGGCCCATCACAAAAATAAGCAATTTCATTGTTCTTTTTAAGTGCCTTCTATTACTGTCCATGAATAATCAAAAGGCAGGCAGTCACTTCCAGCACAGTCAGCCTCTTCTAACCTTCAGGCACAAAACACGAATGAAAAATAAAAATGAGTAGGACAAGTGATACTGGGGAGGGGGAAGGAGGTAAAAACAGACTAAAAAAAAGAACCATTAAGTAAAATTTCTTTAAAGGTTTTAATTTTAGCTTAACAAACTTGCTTCACAGTACCAAGAAATAAAAGGAAACAGTAACCACTCTGTTCAAATGAAAAAAATATAGTAAGCTTTTCACAAAAAAGCATTCCTTGTTACAACAGCAATTTTTATTTCATAGGATTTCACCAGCTGAGATCAGCAATCTTAATACATAAACCACCTTTATGATCATTACACTTGATTCTCCTGCATTCCCTGTGGTTATTATATAGACACTTGTTGCATTTTGACTTACCAAAACAGACCCTGATTCTGAGGAAATAAACCACTGGTGGCATGGTGAGAGTTACACATACTTATCATACAATGGATTGACAAGTTGCTGTACTTTCACTAGCTTAGTAATACATGTACAGAAAGATTTTTAACCAGTATAATTTTTATGTCTACTCCACACCGCTCCACCTCCTATAATTCTCACACTTCTAAATTACTTATCTGTGCAGGAAAAAAAAAAGATAATTCTACACTACAGACAGTAAAAGACTTGGTTTACATTTCTGAAAGCTAGTTTGGAAGCAATAATGTTGTTCATGAACCATATATGTGCACTAGTTCCCTTCTTCCAAAGATCTCTTCTATTTTATTTCATGGAATGCATTAATAGGGACTTTTTCTTTTTAAAAAGCAAACTTTTACACAATCTGTAACGCACCACTCAGATATACACATCTATGCTAAGATCTGATATTAAAAAAAATACAATAATTCACTATTGTACTATATGTCTAATGTATCTGTTTATGAATCACTTATCAATTATTTATTTCTTCCTTCTGAATACTAGAATATAGGAACTTCCCCCATTCCTAAAAAACAAGACAAAGAAAGAATCACTATAGATGTGCACCTTAAGGGTAACTGAATTTGTTGTACCACAAAGCAAATCTAAAAGCCAAGTTTTAAAAATCTATTATATAAGTAATTTAGGCACAAATTTTTTGCTTAACAATACTACAAAACATGCTACCTTTAGAAAACAGGGAGCAAAAGAATATTAATGCTGATAAAACAAAACAATAAGATTTTCTTATTGAGAACTGTTATTGGATGCAGAATTCTGAACTCCATTACAAAAAAAAACAAAAAAAGAGGGGAAAAAAACCCACCAAAACCACTTTTTGAAAGCTGTCAAAAAAGAAGAGCCATTTTGAGGACCAGGATGTAAATATGAGCTCTTTTTATCTAATATAGTTCGGGAAAAACAAAAAAAATTTCTAAAAGGTAAAGCAGGTAGGACACAGTAACTAAAGGATTGTAAATTCTCATGTTTTTACTATATCCAGCATTCATCAAAGTCACAAATTACCAATAAGGAGAGTCTGCTAATGGAGAGAATACAGAAATTTCATTAGCATTTAAGAGAAAAGATTTTTATGACCTAGTGCTGCCTTCCATTATGACTAACGTTAAAAAAATAAAAAGGAAAAGAAGAAAAAACACTAGACTAATAGTTAATTTACATGTGTAAGTGCCTGAGACTCAGTCAGCCACTGATTGGTACAGTTCCATGTAATGAATGACAAACATAAGCATTTATTATCAGCAATTAGTATTAGCACAAAAATAAGAGCCTAATTTTTATTAGAGGCTTTTAATAGAACACAGGTTAGCAAAAACTCCCTAAATTGTAGTTCACTTTAAGTCCAAATGGTACCAGTGGTATATTAAGACTAACACTGCATAATCACTCAGCTTCCCAAGAAGTAGGGGTTCTGTTTTCATTTTCAGTAGTAACTAACATAGGTTATGGTCCTACACCAAAATCAGAGTTTCTGATTACCTTTGTGTAGTTATTTGATCACTAAACCATAACTAGAGACTTTTTATAAGCCACCTTCTGTGTTCTGAAACATCAAAATTATAATTACAAATGTCATAATTCTAGGGTTTGCCTTCAAAATGAGGACACACTTTTAGAATGGCTTGACTTCTGCAACTAGAAAAAAAGAGGAGACACTAATATTAACAGTAGACTGTATGACAAAGATCAGTAAGAAACAGCAATGCTTTAATAACCTGAGAGCTCGTGACTCAGGCAAATGGTAACAAAATTCTACTTCAAAATAGACAAATACAGAAGCTTAGTGCCCGAGGTTCTGGCTACCACATAGTATTTGCAAAAAGGAACATTTAAAACATAGTAATTTTTTTAAATACAGCAATATTTCGGAACACAGAAAACTACTTTTAAAAAAAGTGTTGAAATACTTTTCTACATCAATTAGTCAATTCTCCACTTGCTCGGCAGTTCTCTAGGTTTTGCAGGAAGATTCACTTCAGAAAGTTTCTGTTTTGCTTTAGCCCACTGTCAAAGATAAAAGTGCAACATAAGCAGTGCTTTGGTCTTCTGAAGTTCTGCATTTGGTTTCCCCTGAAATATAAGCATTAACAATATTTTTTGTTGTCCCTGTTTACAACATCACTTGCCCATGTTTCTGTTCTTAAGATAAATAATTTCAGCTTATTCTCCTTTTTTTTTTGTCCAACAGGTATCTGAGAGCAAACTGAAGTGTTTAAAGCAATTCTCAGTAGTTTTTTTTGATGATGCCCCTACACACCATTATTTTTCCAAACCAGTAAAGGCCCAACTTCACTTTACACCTGTCAAGACAGAGAGTCATTTTGTCCACAAGTCTGAGCAGTACATATTTTGAGTTTCCAGCTCCTTCCAGTTTCATTTTTATCAAGTAATTTTTTAAATATGAGTACATCAGACTGCAGTGAAATACAGCCATAATCTTCTCTGGGGAAATGAGCTTCAAACATCTTGAATTAAATATGGCTTCTTGTTTTTAATGTGAGCTGCTCTTCCAGTCACTGAACTACTTTTTGATTACTTAAGCAGAAGTTTTATCCCAAATTCAGCACCTTCTGCAAAATTTCAGAAAGCTGGAACTCCTCTTCAGTAGGCAAAACCTGCATAAAGTTTTATGCTACAGAAAATCAGGCAAGAAATCCAGCCATTCAGAAATCCATGAATTTAAAAAATTAGTACATCCAGAACAAGTAGATTTTAAAAATTCACATGTGAATGCAAAGTCTTAGAAAATAAAATACAGTTCTTGTATTAATTTCCCAACTTGCAAAACCAGGTGATTTTTACAAGTGAAGTCAGTGACGTACTCCAAGCAAGTCAGCAGGGGGAGCAGGCAATCAATGTGGGAACGAACAACACTATAGTGTCCCTTTAAAATGTGGAAACAGACAGCCTGGAAACACAGTAATACCAGGACACAAAAGCAATGGGCATTTATACAGAAAAGCAGCTATTTACACCAGTATGTGGTACAACCTCTTGCTACCATTTGAGCATCTAACGTCATGACAATTAACACTTCCCTCTCCAAACCTTCCCATTTCTTCATAGTGCAAATACAACTGTCTCTGTATTTAGATCTTATACACAAGTTTTGGAAGCCCAGCATTCATATTCAAATCCTACGGTTCACTAGTAGCCAGTGATTCGATTATTATACTAGCAGTAACGTGCCATATTTTAAGATCAAAAGTGGTATTATGTAGTTTCCCTTGAAGCGAAGCAGTAATCTCTGACTTCTTACCTGAAATTCATCAAAACATAAGAGAGCAGCCTCTTGGCTTATTTCCTCTGCCACTGGTGCAATTGGGTCGTATGATTTGGCCATAAATCCTGCCTTTCTCTTTGGCAAACTTTGCTTAAGGCGATGTATTCCTTAGTTGATAAAACAGAAAAGGACAAATACATCTTATTTCTTCTCTAAGACAGGAAGAACAAAATTATTTAGTGATCAAACAAAAAGTAACCCAGTCCAGTAAAAATAAGAAAGCTTCAAACTTAATCCTGTTTCAAGAGGGCAAAACAATTTTATGCCACATGCAGTCAACAATTAAAAGCTGTTACATTCTGCTATTCAGATTTTCTCGTCTAGGAATATGGAAAACAAAAATCAAAGAAGTCTTGAATGCTACATACCTACACCTTATCTATTATAAACTGATATAAATTACAGTTTTCTCTTGCTCTGAAGGTGTTCTTAGAATGTGTTTAGTTAAAAGAACACAGACGTAGCAACACAGTTATATTTTAAAATGTGAAGATGATGATACTGGCATAAGGTAAGATTATTATATCCATACTTTACTGTCTCATGGATTGCATTGCATCTAACTATTAACAAACATTTGGAAAGCAAAGACCCCGCAGTAGGAAGCTGCCTTTGTTAAGATTACGCACAAATGACAAGAATCAGAAAATCTCAAGAGTGACCCAGTGATGATAGAAAAGTGAGCACTAAAAATGGCTCAAGTTGTTTACACTGATGGAAGCGTCCCAAGAAAAACGTAGCTGTTGTAACACTTGAAAACTACAGAACTAGTTAACAATTTCATAGTGTTATAAGGTCATATAATTTAAAAACAGCAACAAATGTTAAAATATCAAAATATTTTAAAAGCATCTCTGTCAAAAAAAAGTGCCTTTTCACCCTGTCAGAAAATTTTCTGAAACTTAGGATGAACTTCTTTCTATGATTTATTCCTCCAAATTACTTATAGTATTACTAATTTAGTCAACCAGAGTAGTTCCATTCTCCTTGGCATTTATACCTGATTTAGTTATTGTTTATTCAAGATGCAGATGCAGTTTAACCCTTACAGTTTCAGTTTTAGCAATTGCCTTCTTCAGATTTCATGTAAGCTGATTGGTAACTGGAAAACACTTAGTTAAGGATTTCATCCTAAACAATACACCCAAGTTTCTATACAATCAGGTGTATATATAGATCTCTTTCAGAAAAGATACTTCAGAAATAATATGCAATTAATATCTACACCAGTCTCACAGATGATGCTAAAAGGCTTCAACATTTCTCCTATTCTTTTATTCCTTTTTGCTTAAATACTTGAATAAAGTTACAGTGACTAATATGAACATGAGAATGAGACAGGCCATATTTCATAACATTCTTGTGTCTCCAATACCTGTGTCTCCACTTACTTTGGTGTACATCCAACATGAAACCATGAAAATGGACTCTCTTTTTTCTTTCTACTTCTAAGTGAGAATAGAACATGTCCATCACCATTGTCTTTCCTGTGCCTTCAAATAAAAATAAAAACCACCCAATAGGTAGTTAAGTTAGGTACTGCATGTACTTATTACAGTAATGACTGTTAGATAGCTCTGAACTAACTCAACTATACTCTTCCACAGAGTAAGTACAAGATCAGACTTCTGTGAAGAACAGTTATGTTTTCTGTTCAAAAACTTGGAACAACTGCATTTTTATTTTTCTGATTTAAAATTTTGATCCACAGATAGCCCAAATGCTGCACAAATGACGCCACATAAACAGAGAAAACATCCTTGGTACTTCCTCTGGAAAGCAAGTATGATTTCATGCTGCACTGTTGCAATTAGAATATACGAATTCTCTCTGATGGTCCCCACAATAACTACCCAAAATCTTAAATTGCATTTTTAAATATTAGGGATTGGGTAACGCTGAGAACTACACATAGTAATGTGGTCCAATCAAACAGCTTACAGCATTCAGAATGTAATTGTATTAAGTAACATCATATAGTGGACGAAAACTAATCCTGTAAAATTCATTAAAGCAGTAAAGCTACATAAACATAAAGCTTTTAGATTCTTCAGAATTTGAACTGACATGCAGTTAGAGAAAATCTCATTGGATGCAAATGAAACTTACCAACATCTCCATAGACATAAAGACCTTTTGGGGGTTTGTTTTTAGCAAGCAGCTGCAAGTCAAGAGAAAAAGAATAAATATGGATATGGGGTAAAATAAAAACAAACATATTGCTGTGGTAAAGTATGAAAGTAGCTACAATTAACCATGAAAGTAGCACTAGCTAGCAAAGTGCAACCTTGAATAAATCATTAGCTCAGAATTGATAGGAATCTTAATGTTGTATTTGTGCAAATTCTGTAGAGGCAGAACACACATGCAGGGTTTGGGTTTGGTTTTTTCTCAGATCATTGTAAAAACATCCCCATCCTCCATCCTAGCACACATGCCTTTTTATCAGAACACATATATAATGACTTAATGTTTCCCAATCCATCATCATCAGAACAAATCCTTTCCCTCATTAACCCATTTGAACAGTGCTAGAAAAAAGGATATAAAATTAAGTAGTATTGTAGTATTCATAGATATATGCACTATATACCTATTAGAGCAGTTCTGCTACAGATATAAACTATTAGAATTCAGAAAATCAGTATTGTAAAGCCAGTGAGCATTGTAGATCCTCTTTCTCTCAGCTTTGAATTTTAAATGCAGAATAATTTCTGGTTTAAAAATTATTAAAATCAATGGAGTCACAATAAAAATATGTAAATATATACACAAGCATGTGTGCATATATGCATAAATAAACATATCAAAATATATTTTCAAAAGTATGACTTTTATTAACAATTTTTTCAAGTGAGAAACTGTTATCTAGAATGAACACTGCTTAAAAATTTTTAATTTCTTAATATTATTCAGGACATATATTATGATACTTGACAGTTTATCCTATTTTACTTAATTACATATTTTTATGGAAAAACTTCCAATAATACCAAGACTTTCCATTTGAAAGAGTCCTTCCCCCTGCAGTGTTGTGCAGAGCCACTTCCAAGTATAATTCTAAAAAGAAATAGTTTCTAAAAGAACAAAGATCTTAAAAATTCTATCAAATCCATAAAACTGAATCAACATCCACAAAAACACTGCAGAAGAGTACCTGGTTATTTTAAAGTGCTCCACTTTCAGAGCTCTATGGGCTGAGCCAACACAGATGAAAATTAAAATTGCAACCCTGTGGTCTCCTTTGGAGCAGGGTAATTGCTAAACAACTTGAATCTCAAGCACTTCTTCAAAATACAGTGCCATGTTAAAGAAATAGAGGAGTCAGTAGCAAAACACCATTTGAATATGAAAGAAAATACATGTCCAAAAGGTAGAGGAGTAATGTCTCAGGTCTGTAGAACCAGTTCATTCAAAAAATATGCGAGCATAGTTCTTACATAATACCCCCTTTTAGATTTCATTTAAGTTATATCAATAGGGTAATCAAAAATTTGTATCATCAATCTGTAGTTGGCCAGGGTTTCAGATGTTCTGAAACCATTCAATTAATAGATAAGGCTGCAACTATTTGCTACTGCTTTCAAAGAATTGCAAGGCAATTTAACTGTTGCATATTTTCCAGTGTGTACTTTTTAAGAGCTTGCACTCAGTAAAACTACTGATGTTCAAAGTTACACAGTAACAAAAGGAGGAATGGAAAAAATCCAAAGAAAGACATTCATAAGAACTTCTTTGGTTTGAATTTGATATTAACAGTCATTTTAACAAGATAAAAGACTATCAGATTCAATTTATTTCACAGAAAGGTTCTATTATCGTGATTTGCAGTTTCACAAGGAGTGACACAGCCAGAAAAACAAATCAATGTGTAGAGTACGGCTTTACCTGTCTTTGTAAAGGTTATATAACCAGAACAAGCACTAATACCTACATTTTTATTCCATTTTTTTCACTGTAGATTTTTTATTAATTACATTTAACCATCTTGATATTTGTCTTTTTAGGCATATTTATTTTTAGAAAACATGTTACAGAAAAACTTCAGAGCTTCATTATCATCAGGACATGCTACAGCAGAAGCCTTTTTTCCTTTCATAGACAGTTGACTTGGAGGTCTTAGTTTGAAAATCATTCATAGCCTAAAAATATTTACATTTCCACAAGACGATACATATCTCAATATCCCCAGACCTACAGAGTTCTCTTCTGTGTTATCAAAATGTTTTCATAGAATCAGAGAATGGTTTGGGTTGGAAGGGACCTTAAAGATCACCTCATTCCAGGTCCCCTGCCATGGGCAGTGATACCTCCCACTACTCCAGGTTGCTCAAGGCCCCATTTTACACATTTCTGTTTCAAAACTGCATGCTTTGCTTTGATCCTATCAGATCAGATTTCTCTTCTTTGTTTAAACTTCACTTTCAATCAATCAATATCCTACCTCATCTAATGAATTAAACTGGTCAAAACATCTCCTTCATTCTGACAACTTCTTATTCTTTTTTAAGTATCTTTAGTAATGTGCAACGTCTTCCCACCTTCTCCCACGCTCAAACACCAGAAGCAAGCAATTCATTTCTTGGGAATATTTACACTCTTGATTTGAAATACTTTTAAGATGGTTAGGCTACTAAGGTGGTTAATTAAAACATGCAAAATCCAAGAGAAAAGTCTCCCTTAAACTTTAACAAAACTGCCTCTTTGTCCCACTCTTTCAGGCTCCTATTTGGCTGCTGTTATAGCTGAAGACATTTTCAAGGTCTTGAATGGTGTTTACTATTGCTCATACCTCTTTTCAAAACATGACCTCACTTATAATTGAGCTTATTTCAAGTCATTAGCACAGCAACTCAACAACTCTTAAGATGTCCCAATTGGTATTATTTTGAAAAGCTAGAGATCTGAAATGTCTGTGCAAACACAGCCCTGAACTTCAATACAGAGGATCTCAAAATATCTCTACAAGGCCACACTTTCACCAAGTTGAAGATCAAAACCCTTATTCAAATCTGAGCAATAATTTTGAGAAACAGAAGCCTACTTTGTTGGCAGCAAGACCAATTGTTTTATTCCCCTGAGAATCATTCTAAGCTGATGCCCTAAAAAACCTGTATCATAAAAAATAGGGGTTTATTACCATTAAGAAAATGGCTGGTGTCATGGTGTGTGCCCCCAAACTACTCATTTCAGAAAGCTTTGACTGTGAGGTAATACAAGTCTCTTGGATAAACACTGAGATGCCTCTGTTGTATCTAATATAAACGTTTGCTGCCTAATCCTACTTGTACCATATTTTAGTGAATAGAACTATTTAGAAAAAAAGTGGCAAAAGAAGAACAAAACTAAACCAAAAGCAGACCATTCTTGTAATGGTTCCAAAGTGCAAGAAGTTTCTATTTCTGGAATACCTGCTATTTTGGAAGAGGTTTCTGCAATTCTATCACAGCAAAAAAAGACCAGGCAATAAAATAAGGAATATCAGACTACAAAAGAGGCTGAGAGAGGCTTCTCTTCCACCACCCCCTCTCAACCACATTCTCTTCAATGCCAGAGTCAGGAAAAATGAGCACACTTGAAATGCTGAACAACACTATTTTTTTATTTCTAAAAAGTTGCCAGTAGATTAAACTCTTCTCAACACAGGAGATGCAACAGTATTTTTACACTGGAAGTCCATAACAGAAAAACAGGTATTTTGCCTACTTAGGAAACTCCTCAACAGATGCAGACATAGGACAAGCATATGATTTTAACAACTATATAGTCACAGCTGTGACTTATTCTGGGGAAAACCTTCATTAAGGATGCTGATTACAACTTTGCTGAAGCAAAACCTTGCCTGCACTAGAATTTAATCCATACTCTATTTGGCTTCATTTTGCCTTAAAAAGAGCTCTGTTTGAACTGGTAAACAGCATCCTCAAAGACAGCAGAATAGAAACAAAGCTGGTTTAACTTCTTCCTGCATCATGATTTGATTCCACAAGCTAGCAGGCTTTAACAGCTTTAGGAAAAAATCACTGCTCTGCTTCTTTTTTGGGGTTTTGATGTATGGCATGGCACTACAGTGCTCAACCTGGCTATCAATCTTGAGATTTCCATAGAAATAGCAAACTCTAGTAGAAAAACCTCAAACTGCAATAACACTCCAATAGCAAGTAGTTCTACAGCTGCCTCTCACTGACTGTGGCATTACTTTCATCAGTGAACCACGTAACAATTTTTAAAAGTTGGGTTAAAATTAAAGCATGGAATTGAAAACTTCCTTAAGACTTAAAAGCCCATGGCTTAGCTATCTGGTTACCTGCGTGCATATTCTGGAGACTGCAGAGCCCAACACTAAAAATTAAAAAGAAGTCCAGAGAGATGAAAAAAACCCAAACACCTCAAACCCAAGGACTTTTCACATCAATGGTTCTCAAGATACAGAACTCTGGCCAGCTAGATTCCACTTACAGAATTCTTTGGCAAGCTGATTCCAGCTTGATCTCCTTACACTTCAGGAAAAACAGTTTGCATTCAGGCATGCTGCCATATTGCTCTGGATACCAAAAATAAGAAATAGCCACTTTTGGAAGAGGAATTGTCTATTTTTCATTTGGTACTTATCCAAATTGAATCAGGAGACTGGTTTAGACCCAGAAGTTAGCGCACAAATACATCAAGACAAAAATCTACAGGCACACCCACATACAACATAAGTGTTTTAAAATACCATAAACACACAGTTTTCAGCCTACATCTGTCATTTTTACACTGGCTTTATGTTTTCAATAATATTAATTTAAGAAATCCTGAAAGTAAAAAGGTAAGTAACATGATGAAATGATTCATGTGCCAGAAGAGGAAAAAATATACCCCAAACCATAGTTTGGCTCCAATTCCCACATCAGAGTTAGAACCATTGAATGGTTTGGGTTGGCAGGGATTCCAGTGGATCATGCAGCCAAGCCTGCTGTTTAAATTGGGTCACAGAGTACCTCAAGCCAGGAGGGACCCATATGGATAAAGGGATCACCTGCTTCCAGAACAGACCTTCCAAAGACACATTCACTGTCCTTTAGAAACAGTCTTGCCTTAGGACTTTGCTTCCTGTACTTGCATGTTTTTTCTTCCAGAGTGCCTGACTGTTACTCCATGGAATTATTTTCCATTCAGGTTTCTTCTCAATTAAAAAAGAGCTCCTTCCTAGGTGTTTAGTCTGCTTCCTCCCATTAAAAGGCAGGAAGACATTTAAGGCATTTCCAGTCAAGCCTATGATTAGCAAATACATGATCTGCAGCTATATATCTGAGTTTAAGGCATTCAAGTGATGTTAGAGGCACACTATAGCCAAGCAAGTCCAAGTGCTCTGCACCCTGTTACAGTAATATATATACTAAATAGGCCCATTTGCAGGTATACTACTTGTTCTCTTCTCTACTTTTTTTTCCACACCTTGAAGCTAATATACATGGCAAGAGCCTTAGAGTGGTAACTTGTCATTTGGTGCCTAAAGGCCAGAGAACGTTGCGCCATTTTAAGGCACTTGAGCCCTGTAGGCTTTGGCTCCCCTGATCTCAGGCTACATCATTTAGGCTTGTCATGCAAACAAAATACGGTATTCATGCCAGGTAACAGGAGAATTTGGGGTTGCAATGGAAAGTATATGGTTAGGTAACAAATTCAATAGAGTTACATATTTAGATTTATGTCCATGAGAGGAGGTATATTGTGTAACAAATGCTGACATGGAGCTTTGTTAGCAAGAACTGCACATGATGGCAAACACTGACTGCAAATGTGAACGTTACCTCTGACCACAAATAAAACCAAAAGTGGTACAAGAGAAATAGAGAGAGCACAAGGAAAACACTCTGAGCCTGGTTGGGAAGAGCAATTACAGTTTCTCTCCTCCTAGAGGCAGGGTCTCTCCAGTGCAGGCAGGGAGAGTGCAGATGATGACAGCAATGTGCATTTTGCCTTGCTTTTTTCACAGCACGATTCTTTTATCATCAGACTCAGTAAAACACTCTGTTCTTGTTTCCCTGCACCATAGCATATGATATTTGTGCTGACTGCAGTATGTTAATCAGGTGCAAATGAAGCATATTCACTGGCTGTTCAGCTTCTTCGTGCATCTATGACAGGCTAATATTTACAAAGTAATTAAATGTCTTATCTACTTCGGTGGTCATATCTTTTGGTTTTCTGGGATATAAACTCATCTTTACAAAGAGGCAAGGAAAGCTGAAGGGAGAATTCTCACACCACTTCTAGCTGTTTCCCATGAGAGCCTGCCATAACAATGCTATAAATATTTGCAAGTGCAAGGCCACAAGAGCAACAATCTGAGAATAACAGCATAACAAGACATGGAATAGCATCAAAGAGACTCTGGAAAACACTGTCTCAAGAACTTAAGGGAACAGTTACCAAGATGCAACTGCAAGCTAACAGCATTACTAACGCTAAGGAACTACGATTGCCAAGTCACCATGTAACAGGGACATGTCTGAACTTTAGTTAATCCTTTGAAAAGAAGCTGTGATGGCCCCAAACACACAACTGGAGTGCACATCACACCTCTGCCTTCTTTCATCACCTCACTTGGAGACTAACAACATGGGGAAAAAAGATTTTTTAAAGTCATATCTGATCCATATTATAATGGGAATTATTAATGAAAGATGTGTTAGAACACAAAACATCAGTGTTTAGTTTATGTAATCCAAACACACATGTATAATATCCACGCTTCAGAATTAAAACCTGGATTAGGCCCCTCTCTCTCGTAGCTAAATAGCATTCTTAAAAGGCAGACAGTGGACATAACTAAAACCGTATCAGATTTTCCTGTAGAATTATTTCAATAGTACTTAATTTGGTTACTTCCAGAGTGCCGCTGGATTTTATAAACAAAAAAGAAAAAAGAACAGAGACTGAAATATGAAGCATGAGCTACCTGTAAAGACCCATCTGCAAAAATAAGATTTATTCTAAAGACAGAAATTGATGTACTTTAAGCACATTTTTCTGAGCAAATATCAATGCAAAAATGTTTTTATCACTATAAGTCTCACCTTTGAGAGAAGATTTTTTGAACCAATGCTGTAGCCTTTAAGGCTCTCGTGCAACTTCTGCAGGTGCTGCACAACTCTTCTTTGCTGCTCATCATTCCTCAGCTCTTCTTGCTTAATCAGAAAGTCATAATGTTCTAAAGGTCCATTGCAAACCAATAAGGCTCTGGCATTAGCATCTGTAGGAGTACCAGGGCCTGTCTTCTCATCTGCCTGAGCTGTGTATGCTGTAAAAATAAAATAGCCAATTAATACAGAAGTTTTGAAAAGCATCTTCTTATAAACAACACACACTGGTAATAGTTTACACGAAGACATATATACATTACTTACACATACAACCACTAGAGTATGCAACCCCTTCATTTTTCATTAACTCAGTTTCTAGTTTTACTCTAGTAGTATGTTTTAACATTTATTTTTATTAATTAACAAGCACTCTAGGAAGCCCAGATGGAGAGTTTGTAAGATTTGGATGAGCTGTTGCAAGGAACTTTTGACCTTTTTTTCTTTTCCAAACTGGGGTAAAGCCATTTCAAAATTCCAAAGTTCATTTCTTTGAATAGATAAGCCTTTAGATAATATTTTAGAAAGTATTTGAAAGTCAGCAAACAGGAGATTAAACCAGGAGTTCTGTAAGGACGCTGAAAGAATTAAACACCACACTAAGCAAGGTAAGAGCTCTGAAGCCCTGAAATGCCATAGCCTGCTCTGCTGGCATTATCTTCTACCTAGAAGAGACAGGGGCAAGCACAAGCAGGAATTGTGTTGGGAACAGGAAATAAAAAAAAAAGGCAGAATTGCTAGACATGAAGTAAGATGTTAACTAGGAAAGGAAAGAATATACAGGATTACAAAAGCTTGCCAAATCATTAAGATCAGAAACAATAGCACACACTAAAAAGCTGTTAAATATCTTCTTTGCTTTCACTGTCATTTAATAGGCTAAGTATAATAAAGGAAAACACAATTTGTAGCAAAGATAAAGGAAATAGATTTGAGTGTGGGAAAAACACATATCAAAGACTGCATAGTTAACACTGCAAGATGTAAGGAAATTTATCCCTAAATGCTTTAGATATGTTTCCCAAGCAACACAATGGCCTCGAACAGCTTTCTTTGAGGCCTCACTGAAGGCAGGTAAGGTTCCAAAACAGGAGAAAAATGAAAAAAAAATTGTCCTTAAGAAGAAGAGAAAGGTAAATCCAAAAATTCATAGGCCAGTCAACACAACATCAGAACACTGAAAAATACCAGAACAACTACAAGCAGATTTTTTTTAATAAAGCACTTAACAAGATAACATGACAAATAAAAGGCAACATCAGCTCCTCAGAAACAACAAAAGATCAAAAAGTTTTCCTCTCTGATCAGGTAACATGATTAATGGGTAGAGGAAAAACATCTTAATTGCAGTAACACTTTGTCACACAGCATTCACATCTATAAAGAAGGGAAATTGCAAATGAAAGTACTTTTGAGGTACAAAACAGCTGGAAAAAAGGTATTGAGTGAACAATTACTACAGTTAAACTAGGTGTATATTTGTAATGGAGTTTCAGAGAGGGCTCAGGATATCATCTTGGTGCAATCCAGATTTTCCACTCACACTGTACAGGGCAAAATAAAGTACGTGGACTGGGAATGCAGATAACTGGAAATCAAGAGAAGGCTGCAAACACCCTGAGAGGTAAGTCAATTCCAAGAAACTGGACAAATAGTCTAATAAAAATAGGATGCAATTCAACCGGGACAAACTATAGTATTTAGAGGAAATAAATAACTGAAAAGATGGGCAATGACCAGCTAAAGAGCAGGTCTGCAAAAAGGATCCAGGGGCTACACTGGATCAAAAACTGACAGTGATACAGTATCATAACACTATTAGAGGAAAAATAAACTAAACTAAAAACAAGTACTCCAAGATGAGCACGCATGAAAAAACACCTGTTCTATTCAATACTGGTGTAGTCTGTCCTGGAACACACTTTTCAATTTTCACATCGTACATTATGGGAAGTCTGAACCCAATGAGAGAGTAGATGGTGATTTAAAGGACTGTTTTTTAAAACATGAGTAACAACCCACAAAGAAGCCGTAAGAGGCATAAAAGTTTGAAATAGTTATAAGAAATATAAAATGAATATAGTTAGAAAGGGAAGGATAAAACTGAACAATTAGATCAAATTATGTTTATTTATTGCAAGTAACAACTTGGTTTCTCCACAGCATGACTGTCACTGTTTACATCTACACCCAATAATTGCACCGAATTCTCCTGTCCTGAAGGAACTGAGTTACTGCTTTGAATTAAACATAATTAGCTCATCCCTAGCTAAAGAGATCACATAAAAAAGCTGAGTTCAAAGGCTGTTACTGCAAAAATTTGAGTAAAACCTTTAGAGAAGAAAAGCACAGTTATCTCCAGATACATACAAGGTACTGAGAGGATGAAAGGAAATTGTATTTATATGGATATCTTAATAACTGTAATCAAGGAAGTGAAATGGATTAATAGTCTAGAAGTTGTAAAACTTTCATTGATGAGGCAAATTTTAAAAGTAAGTTTTAAAGTAAGTAAAAATCTGTCAGGACCAGATCAGCAAAGCCTGACCTGCCCCTCAAGGGAAAGGGAAAAGGCATAGATGATAGAATGGTTTGTGTTGGAATGGACCTTAAAGATCACCTACTTCCAAACTCCCTGCCATGGGCAGGGACACCTTCCACTAGACCAGGTTGCTCAGACAATCTCTCAAAAGTTTTTTTCATCTTGTTCAACCATCCCACTCCCACATAAAGTCAACCTCAGTCCTGTGATCTGTAGCCCTGAACTACCCATGTCTTTGAAAAGTGTAGAAGCTGATGGCTCCACGAGCTCCAATGTGCCTCATTACCTATAAATCCAATAGTTCCTACTGCTTACCAAAAGGGGGGAGGAAAAAAAAATTAAAAAAAAGCTGGTTTAGGGGTTAAGAAAGGGTCAGTGGCTCATGACCTTCATGGCCATGGACAAGGCACAGCAGCAGCACTGCTCAGAAGCATGAGTTTTGTCTCAGATTACATGTCCTCACAGCTAAGCATCCTGGGAGTGGAAGATAATACTCTGTCACTAAGAGATGACAGAAGTGGAAAGTATGCCAAAGTGGCAACAGAGGGTGTCCTGGCACAAATTACTCACTGTTCTCCTACAATAATATCAAATGCTGAAATTTAAATATGATGAAGGTACAACACAGTACACTACCAGAAGATACCCAGTAACTGCTTAAGTGATAAACTCACACTTGTAGCTGCAAAACAAAAGCAGATGCTATTAAAGAGCATGTAGGATCAACAGAAGACAGCTATGCAAGTGATTAACTACGCTAAGAGACAGAAAAAAATATGGGTCTTCCATTCTAACCTGGATTTCGTGGAACAGATTGTAAAATTCAAATTTACTCAACTACAAAGCTATAGCAGACTAATAAAGAAAAGAAACTAGAAATTTTAATACATAGCAGAGGAACATCAGGCAATTACCTTTCCTAATGTTACATCAAGGAAACTACTGTTAGAATAGGAATCATGTGTGATTCAGTGCACTAACTGTAGTCCTACAGCCCTCTTCTCCACATTGCAAAATACAAGTTTTCATTTATCTCTTCCTGTTTCATTATCTAATCTTTATGATCTATCTATCATAAACTACTCAATTTTTATTGGCTCCCTTCTGAAATCTTTAAGTGTCACACATGAAAAAGCATCTTCTACCTCTATGTAGTCTTTCAGAGGTGACTATAGAAAAGTACTGCATCAGTTCATTATTCACCTAGTTTTACATAAAGCAGGGTTCAACTAGTTAACCAGCTATGATTAGCCATAACCTACCTTTTCCATCACCAGGGTGCAGGACAGTGTTGGATGTCACCACAATTAAACTCATTCTTTATAGATTTGACACCAAGATGCAACTTTTCATTAAATTCCTGTTCCCCAAACATACATATTTAAGTGTCATCTTATTTCAAAACATAAAATTAACTCTTTACATTTGCCTTGCTGCTTGCCTTTCTTGCTTTTCATCTTTTCTACTTGCCACAGCTGCAGCGAAGACCTACTGTGACATACCCAAAAAGGCTTTGCCTTGGAGAAATCTGAAGGGAAAAACTCACCAAAGCCAAAAAAAACGTAGAAATGCCTAAAGAAAATGCCAAACTTGACTTATAAAAAAATTCTTTACAGTGAGGAACTTAAGGTACCTTCAAGAGACTGACAGTAATTTACCACTGCAAAGATAAGTGCCTATATAAAAATATAAGAAGTATTCTTAACTCCAGGGACCTTCTGCTCTGTAAAAGAACAACAAATTGGAAAACTGATCAGTATGTTGTTGAGTTTTTCTCCTGCCACTTAGAACTGATGTCTGAGATGACACACAAAAAAGCACACGCGTTTCAATGACATGGCTTATGAAAGCAACAGTCACAGCTGAGGCAGGCACTAAAGATATTTATGTAAGAAAACAAATTGAAATGAAAGTTGGGTTGCAGCACATCAAAACCCAATCTTGACAGTAGCCAAGAGGTTGAGAATAGAGAAGGGTAACTGAGATAAACACCACTCACCCTGGTAATCTTTATTTTTTACCAAGTAGTTGGATTTCATCATGTAAGGTTTTGAACCATGACATCTGAAATCTGTCAGAAAATTCCTATGAATAAAAATCCTAACACGTCCTTCTTGCTCCTGTATTTCAGGGCCTCAGAAAAGGACCTGGGCTTCCCTGACATGAATTTCATCTTTGCTATCTTCCCATTACAGCAGAAGCTGATGCTTTTGAACTTATCAATCTGTGAGTTTTAAAGTAACACAAAAATATTCCATGTGAACGTAAAATGATTGTTCACTTCTGAGAAAGACAAAGTATTGTACTTCCACAGAGGAATAAAAATTTGGTCTGCAAAATCTCTCACTGCCCTCAAACTAAATGTCTTTTAAATACATTATTAGAATTTTATGGGATGAAAAAGAAAAACCATGACAGATAGATAATATTCAGCTAAAGAAGAAAAGATGAAACAAAGCTAAATTTCTTATTGCAAAATATAAGTCATGCTTCAGAGGACAATATTCACCTCACTAGAGGGTCACTCACATATATGTGAAAATGTGTAATGCTAACTCTGGAAACAAAGTTGAAAAGCCCCTTCAAGGGACTGATGATGAAAAAAAAAATCAGCTTGAGCTGAATGTATGCTTCTAGCCACGCCCTCATGGGAATAGTCAGAAATAGTCTTCATTCACGGACATTAAGGCTGGAAGATAACACTGACCTTTTTAAGTTTAATTTATCAAATTCTCCCTGAACTATGCTTGAGAATTATGTTTGATTACAGCATATTTTGAATGAAAATATATTCTGAAGACATAAGAGATGGAGAATTAAACCTTTCCCATGATACCCTTCTGTAATGGTTACCATTTGTCTTAAAAAATATTTCCAATCAATAGTAGTTTGAGAACTGCATCTAAACCAAACTCATGGAGGTTACAACTGCACCAAAGAAGTACCCCCAAATCACCCAACTGCCACCTCTGCTGACAAGCATAATCAAGAAGCTGGAATAGCATCTGTTAAACCAGTGTTAAGGTAAAGTACAGGAACCACATCTATTTCACCGCTTCTCTGCCAACACAATCTACCTTGAGAACTTCTCACAAACCCTGAAGTTTGCGTGAGAAGAGGGAAAAAAAAGTAATAGAAAGCAACTTTTTAAAACTGCCCTGTTTCCAACAACCCAAGCTGAAGTTCAGGATAATTGTTTGAGTTCCAATGAAGTCAAACTGCTTCAAACCCTGAATCCCTAATGTAAAGCTGCTAAAATTGTCTATGAAACACAACTGACACAGCAGAAAAAGACATCTTTGAAGTCAGAGGACACTATCAGAGACACCCCTAAACTCAAAATTAAGCTGGTAACAGAACTGCTGCAAAATCTCTCCTTCTTAGATGACACCAGAGTGAGGAGGAAGGGCAATGGTACAATGTTGTAGCTCCAAAGGTTATTTTCCTGCAGGAGAATGGAAGCAAGGGTAGCAAAAGATCAGAAAAGACAATTTTTTTGAATGCTAATACCTGTAGACAATAATAATGTTCTCTTGTCTCATCTTTCATTAAATATATCTGCGAGTTTTGCAGAATTGGTCCCAAGCAGCTAAACTGCCCCATGATGAACAAGGATTTGGATGAGATACACACGTGTTGAAGTTAAGCGCATGAGTAAAACTGCAGAAGAACACAGACTTCACATGTAAGCTTCTTGGAGAAGAGATCACGTGCTGGTTATAAAGCAGAAAATATATTTACAGTCTTATAATAGCAGTAAATAATTGCACCTTTCAAAATATTTGACAACAATTAATGACAAGAATGTGAGAGGAGGTCATCTGAAAAAATTATTTACTTTCCAATGCTTAACAGAAACCTTAAAAAAGCAAAGTCCAATCAACCATGCTGGGGTGGAGGGCAACACACTAAGTTATCTGCACAAATTGAAAATGCTAGGCCAATATTAACAAATTAATAAAAACCTCACACTTGATGAAATTAGATCAAACCAGAAGAAGCAGTTTGCAGCTAAGACGTAAGGACAAGGACTTGCACCTTTGCCTCATTATATGACCTTAGATGAACCACTGAAGGTTAAAGCCTTCCTTCAGTCCATTGATACAGGCAGTACACAAAGCAGTATTTAAGCTTCTAGAGAAACATATGAGTTAGAAGTAGAATTCCACTCTTTGCATACATGCCTGTGAAAGTATGCCGAAAAAAACCCTGTATTTTTCCACGCAAATCCCATTTAACAATGACCCACAGGCAAAAAGTATAAACAGAGAGGTTTATCAGTGAAACTGGAACTTTACACAAATACCATTTGTGAAATCTTTTAATTAAGGAGAAGATACAAAACTGTGGAAAGCAAGTCACAAAAACAAGGAAAACACTATAAACCAATGACCATAAAACCAAGATTATAAATTAATTCCAACGATGGCTGCCCACCCCTGCTGATGTCCTCAAACAACACATCCAAGGGCTACCTTCCCTTTAACATGGAAGCTGAAAAACTGTGCCTAAAGCCATTGGATTTGCTCTAACAACTTTTTCTATATGGTAGTGTGTGGTGCAGAGATTTTAACTGTTAGACCAGTACCAAACAGAACAAAATTAACCAACACACTACTAACTGCAGTGCTTGTCCATTTTTTTAGGATGTATAAACACTATACAATCACAACACAATGTGTATGTGAACATTTATCGACCCTGAGACCCACCTGTCGCCAAATGAGTTCTCTGCCAGACTGGCAGAGGACGAGGAGCTCCCGGTGGACTAAAAAAGACCTCTGCTCCCAACAACCTGAAGCCTCAGGCTCACAAAACCCCCCGAATCTGTGTGCTGCGGTGACTCTCCAGGCAAGGCTGCTCGGCGGAGCACAGGCGCTGCCATACCCCGGGGGCCCCTTGAAGGACAGCGGTCCCTCTGACACCCCGAAGCCCAGCCGTGAGCCGGCACCCACCGGGGCACCCACGGGACAGCCGCAGGACAGCGCAGGGGAGCAGGCACCCCGCCGAAGCCCGACTGCCCGGGGGGGAAAGCAGCACCACTAACTCTGGGAACTCCCTTCGCGGATCCCCCAGAGCACCGCGGCCGACCCCCGGCAGGCCCAAAAGTCACCCCAACTCCAGGCCCAGCCTGGGGCACAGACGGCCGGTCAGGGCACAGTGGCGGGGCCACTGCCGCCTTTGCCCGTCCGGTCCCCCGGCCCCATGCCCCCCACGCGGTTCCCGGCATCCCGTGGTGTGGGGGGCGGCGGCACTGACCTCTGTGCGCCGGGCGCGGCCGGACACACGTCCGGACACACCGCCCCGCCGCCCGCAGCACCCACCGCGCCGTAGCCAAGGGCGACGCCACCGCCGCCATCTTGCCGGCCCTCCCGGCCGCCACCGCGCCGGGGCCGCGGGGCGCGCTGGGAAATGGAGTCCGGAGCGGGGTCCGTGGGGGCAGGAGGGGCCGCCGAGTCCGGCCCGGGACCGAAGGGCACCGTGTCAAATACATCACAGCGATAAGTGTCGCGTCCAGTCTTTCTAAAGTTCTTCGTAAAACCCAACGTGAACTACCCCTGTGTCCTCTCATCCTGTCACTGGTTCCCTGGGAGAAGAGACCGCCACCCACCTGGCTACGGCCTCCTCTCAGGTAGTTGTAGAATGATAAGGTCACCCCTGAGCCTCCTTTTCTCCAGGATAAACAGCCCCAGCGCCCTCAGCCACTCCTCATGGGACTTGTGCTCCAGATCCTTCACCAGCTCTGTTGCCCTTCTCTGGACTCGCTCCAGCACCTCAGTGCCCTTCCTGTAGTGAGGGGCCCAGAACTGGACACAGCACTGGAGGTGTGACCTCACCAGTATGGGGGGACAATCCCTGCCCTGTCCCTGCTGGCCACACTGGTGCTGACACAGGCCAGGGTGCCATTGGCCGCCTTGGCCATCTGGGCACACTGCTGGCTCGTGTTCAGCTGCTGTCAGTCAGCACTCCCCAGCCCTTTGCCAGGCCCTGGCTCCTTCCCCCTCTCTTCTTGCCCCAGACAGCATCCCAGGCAGTGGGTCAGCTCCTGGGAACCCCCCTGCCCTCGCGCCCAAGGGCTGTGTTCCTGCACAGCCACTACAGACACCCGGCACAAAACCCAGCTTCCAGACCCACGTGGAGCCACACATCACACCTTACTGCCCTACCCAGGCACTCCAGTCTCCAAACAACTTCCTTGTCCACCTCAGCATGAGGAAGAACTTCTTTACATTGAGGGTAGCAGACTGGAACAGGCTGCACAGGGAGATTGCAGAGTCTCCCTCTCTGGAGACATTCCAAACTCACCTGGACATGTTCCTGCGTCACCTGCTCTAGGTGACCCTGCCTGGGACTAGATGATCTCCAGAGATCCCTTCCACCCTTAACTATTCTGTGATTCTGTCATTTGTATCACGCTGCACTGTGCCTTAAAAGTGTTACTTTTATGGGTATGAATATATATTTGAAACTCAACAAGAAGATACGTTAACATAAACAATTCAAAATCTAGAGGCTGATTCAGTCCCATCCATCCAGTTTGTGCTTGATATAAGTTCAGATACCCACATGTGGCTCCTGAGAGCTCTTCAGGAGAATGCTGACCACCTTCCTCCTGTGGTAGGTACCTGACTGCCTTATCCAAGCACCCCCACTGTGACTACAAAGGTCTTTTGACAAAAAGGTGCAATGCAAAAAGCTACCCTCCATGGGAAAGACATTGGCACTCAGGAATTGCTAACTGTAATGCCTGTTCACTGCCTGGCCCTCCATTGCCATCAGAAATGCACCCAAAGGTCAGGATGGGACTTCAGGACATGTTGTTTGCAGAGTGCATTGAGCAAGAAATCAATAACAAAATGTCTGCTCCTGATAGAAGCACAAAGGAAATGCCTGAACTGACTTTTGGTTTTGCAATGTCAGAATTCCTATGTTTTATTCTAGCATTAAATTTCTGTGCAACATGAGAAGGCAAGCAAGTAATTTTTTACAAAAGTATTAGAAAATGTCTCTTTAGGGCACTACGGAATTGCTTGTGCACAAAAGTTGATTATATCCTGAATAGTACTGGTAATGCTAAAAATAATGTTTATGATCTTGAAAATATAACAGTGATTGAAGTTATGCTCTAATGTGTTCAGCTGTTTTAAAGTACATAGTTGCACCAGACATGTCTTCAGCGCAATATACCTAATTAAGTAGTGAACTAAAGTGCCTATTAATCACATCTTAAAAGAGCTGTTTTCAGTGCATTTTCTTTCATCTTTCCTTTATTGGCCATTTATTGGTTTTGACTCATTCTAGCATATTATAGCTACCAACACCTGTGCCCATTTAGGAATGAATTCCAGTACAAATCATAGTGAATTGAATAGATGTCTCAGAGATGCATCACAATTGTTGCAATATATTTAGAAACTCAAACAAGGAAACAAACAACTTCAGTAAAAGTGATTTAAATAACAAATAAGTTATCTTTATAAACAGCTTATCTCCTTGAGAACAAAGAATAAACAAGGCAACAAGAGCTGGGTTTTCTTCCATTATTAACTCAGATCACAATATGAACGGGTGAAATGTCAAGAATAATTGGAGAAAATGACAGTATAATCTTCAGCAAAAACATCTGATTTATTTAAATTGTCACCATTTTTTTCTTAACCTTGTTATACAAGGCAACGTAGAAAAACTTCCTGTTTGATTCTATTCTGACATCTTCTACCTAAGTGAATAAACCCTCTACAATGCTATGCGCATTCTATACACTGGCAAACTGAAATGCCACCATACACTGGATTGCTCATCCCAGGAACTAATTGTCCATCATCTGGTAGCACTTGGCAAAACCAAATTTTGGTGTTAACCAACACGAACAGGACTTTCAAGTACACTTCTGTAGATTGCCATTCTGTGGTACATTTGTACCCTTCATTCCCTGTACTTGGGCATTTGCTCACATTCAAAAATGTGACACTGCAACCGTGCAGAAATTAAATTGGCACTTGTTCAATTCTGCTGCATTATTAACCTGCCAGCCAACCAAAAGTAGAGGAATAAAAATCAGGAGTATAGTCAAACCACTCCAGAGGTCCCATCTGGCCTCTACTGATATGAACTGCACTGCTTTTAGAAATCTGGATGTGTTGAACCTTATGGGGATGGATGTGTCCATGAGTCTGTTGTTCTCTGCCAGGCCCTTTCTGAGTTTCTGCAGAAGGAGAAACTGCTGGGTTTCCCTGCCTGCAACACTCCAAGATAGTTTTCATCAACACAGTTACCATCAAAAGTAATTTTCCTGGGTTTATGTCAAAAAAGTCTGGGGTAAACTTGATATGAACCTCATCTATTTTGAGTCAATCAAATATGCTGTTAATAATCTACATTGCTTGTAAAGCCTCAGGTTAATAAAGCTGTATAAATATTCCCAAAATTATGCACTTACAGCCATTTTCACTATGTGTTTACAGCTTGCTTCTCAGTCAGCTCAAACAGCTCAATGTGTTAGAAATTTAGAAATTCACTGCACAGCCTTTCAGCTGCACAGGCACTACTTAGTGTCCCTCAGAACAGGAGTTCACAATGTATGTATGTATACATATATATATATATAAATGTGGATATTACAAATTATATTTAGAAGCTTGATATTACCATCTGTCAGGCAAATACACAATGCAGATACTCAAACACCATGTTTCAAAGCACTGGTAGCTACTGCAGGGATCAGGAAGTCATTTTTCCACGTAAGGTATTGCACAATTAGTTCAAGGCCTTGTGGTTTTGCCTTATCCTGAGTCAGCATTCCCCACAAGTTGTGACAAAATATGCCTATGATGTCCAAAATGCTTTAACTTAGGCATTTGTCCGAAATGCTGAAGAGTCCTAACTGGCAAATGGAGAGATTTGTTTTCTTTTCCAGTTAAATGTGATGTTTGGTTTTAAAAACCAAAGGAACAAACAAAAAACTATTGGAGAGCTATTACAATACAAAATTCAAGAAGTAATCATCCACTAATAACTGCTCATATGGATTCATGCAATGACATTCTGGTATCCATATTAAACTTATGCCAGAAAAATCTCTGTGTCATAGTTGAATAAACGATGTATAGTAACAAATCTGTGAGTATCTAAATGTTTGGTTTCTTGCATCTAATCTTTGGACCTACAAACACAGCTGACCTCTCTTCCTCCAGATTTGAAATTTTGCCTAAAGTTCACATCAGAAACGGAATTAAAACTTTCTTTTTTGAGTTTATGTTCACCTTCACCCTGAGAGAAGAGCCTTTCTAGCAAGAAAAAACAACTACAGACAGCATAAGTCCAGTTTCATGACCACAAAAAAACATCTGGAATATGATTCAAAATAAGCAAACACATTTTCTGAGGATTGAACGAAAACAAGGAGGATCACAAAACCCTGTTTTGCCTTCCCCTTCATTCCTTCTCCTTGTCTCATTAACCAGTGTGGCATGCATGCTTTCACTTGATGCAAGGTGGAGGCTAGTCATGAAGCAGGGCATATTCCCCTTTGTCTCCCAGGTGAGAGGATTTGTATTTGACCTCAGTGGGACCCACCCCCCCGCCCAGAGACGGCAGACCTCATCAAACCACTGCAACCCCTTTATATACCAAATGCTGTTGACCCATGGTACTAAAACAGTCAGCCCCTGTATCTTGTTTTCATATGGCTCTCCATCACCAGTTATTCCCATCAGGAAAAGCAGACAGAATAGTGGTGTTCAGATGGTGTGCTGTCAGAAGAGCCTTCAGCTTAAGCCTCACTCTTAGTATTTACCCAGAGTGAGAACAAATTACTGACTCATCATAGACTCAGCAACTTTCCAAATGTACAGTACTGGACATCTTGTTGTTGCTTTGGAACAGATAATGAAACCAGGCTTGGCCAGGAGTCAGATAATATTTATAACACCAGTGCTCTGCTGCATTTTCCCATCAGATGTGGCAGCACAGGTTGTGTAACAAACAAAAGCTTATCCAGATGTGTGCATATGTGATCTCAGTAGAATTAATGAGTTTTTTCTTGCCTTGCTGCAAGAACAATTTAAAAACTATTATAATTCGGGTAAGGCTCCCTTTCACTCCCACTTTGTAAAACCAGTGTCAGCTTAATTTCTGTTTATAATTATAAAGTGAATAGTTGGCAGCTATTAGTGGAAAGAAAGGAAGTAAGGAAGGTGCACTGTAAGGAGGAGAAATAATACTGAAGGAGTGATGACAAGGAAATTCATAGAAAAGTTACCAAGCAAACCACCTACGGTATACTGTTACAGTAATGGGCTATTTTTTTATCTTGAGTTCATGTCTGCTTTCTGATTATCTTTTTATTAACATAGACAATGGTTAACTAACCTTGCCAGATGTTGACTTTGAATCTCTTGGATGTGACCTGTGGGCAGCCTGTCATTTTACCTACTGCCTACGCAGAATTTTGGAAAAAGTATCTCAAGCTTTTTTTTTGTTTGTTTGACTACAGTCTCATTCTACCTAGAGGGAAGGGGAAGGGAAGGGGAGGGAAGGGGAAGGGAAGAGAAGGGGAAGGGAAAGGAGAAGGGGAAGGGAAGTTAACATATACTAAAAAATTCTGGAAGCTCTCCAAGATGGTACAGTAATTGGAAATATTAGCCGATTAATACAATTTCTATTCACTGATGTTCTAGGTGCATCAAGAGGGCAGACATTCCGCTACTTTGGGAAGCATTTCTTTTGTCATAACACATCGCCTACTTGATGAGATACTGAAGAAATAAAGACCTTATGTCATGGAAGGGAACAAGTCTGTCAGGTCTGCTCCTGCCTTTCTCCATTCTTTTTTCTTTCTCTCTTCAGTTATTAGAATACTTTTTAAAAAAAATTATTTTGCAAACACAATTTTCCTTTCCTATCAGTTATGAATTACATGTTAACAAGCTCTTATCTTTGTAAGCTATGTGGATATAAAATCCGGGCCCGCTGGTTATGCTGTGAAATGTACATCACTCGTGAAAATGCGTTGAGCTTTACAAGATATAAGGCTCCTACAGGCAGCACTGTCACCCTGATTGCAGCTTGTGTCTGTGACTTAAGAGTGTTTCCAACACACAGCGTTTGGTGGGCACCCCTCCAGACTGCGTTGGCACTGCCCGACTCCTCTCACCTGTCTCCTGGCACCCCCAGCATCATCTCCCCCAAAGGCGTGGGACCCGCGCCGGCCCACTCGCTACGCCCCACGCGCGGGCGGGCCCGACAAACCAGCTGCCCCGGCCAGCGCGCCGCGCCCCCGGCGCCCGCCGGGATCTGTAGTTCAAAAGGCGAGGGGCCACGCCGGGCATCAACGAGCGGCACCGCCCCTGAGGACTACAGTGCCCAGCGTGCCTTGCGCGCGGGCGTTGCGCGGGGGCGCGCGTTGCCGGGCAGTCAGCTGGGCGGGGGGCGGGCGGGCGGCGCTCGGGGCTCGCTCGGTCGGTCGCTCAGGGTGGGAGAGGCGCCCGCTCCGCCATGGCCGAGACGATCGCGGACACCCGGCGGCTGATCAGCAAGCCGCAGAACCTGAACGATGCCTACGGGCCGCCCAGCAACTTCCTGGAGATCGACGTGGGCAACCCGCAGACGGTGGGGGTGGGCCGCGGGCGCTTCACCACCTACGAGATCCGCGTCAAGGTGAGCAGGCAGCGCCGGCCCGGCCGGGCCTGGGAGCGGAGGGGTCGGGGTCGCGTCCCCCGCGGTGTCCTTGAGGAGCCGTGTCACGGCTGCTGCGGTGGCGGGGCCGCAGAGGGCTCTCCGCGCCCGGCCTGGCGCTCGTAACTCCGTGACGGGCTCCTGGCCGCTAAGGCGTGCAGATGGGTTCGGGCAGCCAAAGGGCAAGTGCCCTCTCGGCTCTGCTGTGCACAGCTTGTCCTTAGACGGAAACGTCGTGAGCGGGTGCTTGTCTGTCTAAAGGCAAATAGAGGAGGGCAAACTCTGAGCTGTCTGAGGTGGAGTAACATGGGTGGATCTGGCCTGAGGAGGAGGTCAAGTTCAGGATTCCAGTGGCCTCAAAAATACACAAAGAATGTGTAAATAAGTCTAGTGGGGCACACGTGCTAGATCACAGCCAGCTGAAGTGATAAGGAGCAAGTGTATTGGGGGAGGGCCTCCTGTTTTTTTTGTACCTGAAATAAAATTTTACTATCTAATATATTGGACTGTTTCTTGCTATGTGCTGCTATTACCTACTTCTTCTTTCCAGCACTATACTCCTTCCTAGCCGGAAGGGCTGTATTCACTTACTTGCCCCAAAGGCTAGTAGTCTTGAGCTTGAGAAAAGCTATGTGAAGTCATCCCTGTGTTCTCTAGTCCAGGGCCCAGAGGAGTGGACAAACAAAATGCAATAACTACCACATGGTTCTTGCCTGTGGCTGGTAGCGACTTGAGGCAGAGAACCCTTTTTCGTCTACATTGCCAGGGATAAGTCGGGTTGAGAAAGATGACCTCTTATAAATTATTTTTTTCTGTCTTGTGGTAGCTTGTGGTTGAATCTACTATTTGTATAGCTTTACTTTGTTGCAGCTTATTGAACATGGTCAGTTATTACACTAAGTAATAAAGGGGGAAGCTTCTGACTCCCTGCACACATTCTCTGCAATGTGAGTTCTTTCACTGGAGTGAATATGCCTTCACAGCAGGGAAGGCTTCAGCTGAGGTCTGCTGTCTTGGTCACTAAAATTCTTTGGGCAAGACTTAACCTTGTGAGGTTTTCTGGTTTGAAAGGTCAAAGTTTCCAGCTTAATGTAGCCTTTCTTAAAAAAGCAAAATCAGCTGAGATCCAAAGCTGCTAGGAAGGTTGCTTCGTTATTTCAGATGCTTATAAATTATCACATTCAGTAGGCATTCTTGTGTTTCAGGATGTGTCAGTAGGGCAGGGAGAATAAATTGACATGCTTGTAGCCTGTGTTTGGCCTCTGTGTGAAGACAAACTAAAACTTGCAGACTTGTGTTGCATTACACTGCCCTTATCAGAACACTAGCAGTCCACTTAGCAGAAAAATGTAATTCTACCTTGCTGGAAAGTATTTGCACCTTAAGTTCCTGATGACGTTTCTTTCCATGAGACTGAGCATTTGGAATTGTTGAATCCAGGGAAGATGGTACAAAAGAGACTTAACCAGGATATGACCTTGTGAATAAGACCAAATTTCCTGTGACTAAAAAATTAATAATTTTCTAAGAATTCTCAACTGAAGTTCTTCATCAGAAAGGAAAGCAGAAAAACAGGTTTTGAGGCAGATAAGTTTTAGCCCATCTGCTCTTTGGGGTAGAAAATTCTGGATTCCTGTTGTAATGAAGACCAAGAAGTGATTTGAACAAACATACCCTGTGATAGTACTGTGACCTTCCTCTGTTCTTCCTCCCAGTCTGGCTACTATGTAAATATTGCATCCTCCACCCTCCTTGCTTGCAGCTGTACATGCCTGAGTACAGGGCTCTGTTTTGTAATGCATGATCATTCCCTTTCCAGTTGTGCACTGCTGTACACATAGTGCTATACACATAGTCCATAGCTATCATGAGCTGTAAAATTGAGTTTTATGTCTCCTTGTGCTGGAAGTCTACAGAGAAGGTAATATAATATGCAGAATTATCTTTGCTGTCTAAACTTGCAGCACTTAACTGCTTCTCAGCAGAACACGGACCATGTTGCTAATATGCAAGTTGCAGCATGGAAGAAGAATTCAAACTTGAATTGCTGTGGTATTGTATTTATAAAAGATAGGCCTATTACTGTAAGCTGGAGTGTGGCAAACCATAGCCACCCGCTAGCCTCTGTGATTTGTCAAGTGGTTTTGATCACAGAAAGTAGGAAAGTAGCAGCTGACATCGACGGTTCCCCCCCAGCAGCAGTAGTAGTGGCAATAGAACAAACCTAAGGAAATGATGTGAGTTACCTTTGTCATATCTGGAAAGCTGTGTCTTCAACTAACACCAGCATTGAAATGTTAAGTGTGCAGAAGTGGATGGCTTAACAGCTGCCAGATTCTGAGGAAAGCTATTGGCCAGCATCCTCGTGTTATGACTGGAGATCACACTAATCCAGAAATATTGTCAGAGAGGACATTGAGATTCAAGTTTACATTGGGGCAATTAGACATGTACCATTGTCATGGTGTTTACAAACTCTCTCCAAGGGTAATTCTCTCTTTGTCTGAATCTAAAAGCATAACTTTTTTTTTTTCTGAAAGACTGAGCTTGTTAGCAGACTCATGAACTGATATCTGATAACAAGTATCTTGCAAAAAGTGCATGTGTGAAATACTGCAGTTTCCCCAAAGCTTTTACTGACAGTATTTCTGCTGGTGCTGCAGCTGAAGCATATCTGTTGTATGGAAAGCAACAAGTGGAATAACCTCATGCTTTAGTTCTTCTTTTGCTGTACTCATCAACTTCTGGTGGAAGTGGGAAAGCCTGATGGGGAACTCTAAAGTTTTGGATAGCCTCCTCAACAATGAGCTACTGCATAAGCAATTCAACAGTGTTTTGGTACATAGAAGGGTTTTTCATAGCAAATATCTCTGTGAAGGGTTGCTGTGCACTGTGGTAAATGCGTAGTGCTTTGACAAGGATTTAAGGTCTCTTAGGAGTGCTGCAGGTAAACCCTATACAGCACTTCTAGCAGGGGAGCTTGCTTCAGAGATGGACATTTGGCCAAAGTATTGACTTTCTGAGCCTGAACTTGCGTTAAATAGCAGTTTGTTCTTGGCAAGCTGGACAAGGTGATGACAGAAAGCTTTCCACTGTAGCAACCACTGTAAGCCATATAATGTGGCAGTATGCCACTACAGTGCAGCCTAGCAGTAAAAGTCAAATGTCTTGCTCAGAAGTCGTAAGGGATAGAAAATGCCATCCTGGCAGTGCTAAAATAGCAAATTTGAGTGGGTCATGGTTTGTCAGGCTACTTGACAGTTTGCTATCCATCAGCAGCATTAGGCAGTGAGTTTGTACCATTCTAAAGTGTCCTTTGTGTGTGACAACTTAGATTGAGCTAAAATCGAGATAATGCAGTACGGTATAAAGCTCTGAGTGTTTTTTCTAGTGAAATAAACTTGTTAAAGTACTCATCTCATCTGAAGGTATCTGCAGGATCACAGTATGGTGTCTGTGCAGTGTTTAACATAATCTGACTAGACTGCCTGCTAAAGTAATACAGCAAACTACTTCACTGCCCTTACTTCTTGAGGAAAGGTGTGAACCAACAGTTAAGTTCTCGATGTAAATACCCTTGCATGCTTTTTCTCGTAAGTCTTTACTAGCTGTTCTCTCCTGCTTGTTAAACCTTTTCAGGGGGGGCTTGTTCTATGTCAACACTCTTCAGCGAGGGCGTGCGAATACGTGTTACTATTTATGAGCTATAAGCCAGTCCTCTCCCTGAATTCCAGGAAGCAAATGTAGAACAAATGAGATTTGTCATATTACTGTTCTACAACATGTTGTTAGTCCTCAATCCAGTTCCAGGTATCACTTGTCTTCTACTGTAGTTGAGACATAGTTTTCTTGATAAGTGGGTCAAGAGGAAAGCCTTTGCTCAAACAGATTCTCTGCAATAGCTTCAGTTGTTAACTCCTTTAAGGAGACAAGACTTAAGCTTTACGTGCTAACTCTGATCCAGCAACTGACACACGTCAGGGCCATACACCCACTGTAAGGATAAGCACATTGGTTAGAATGTTGTCAACAAAGCATACAGGTATCCAGGAACTTGCTACATTTTGGGAAATATGACTTTATTAACATTATTTAATCTGTTACTGTTTCTGTAGAAATAAATATGACTTCTGTGTTGCCTATTTTGGTTAGGTTTGTTGCCTAGGCTAAAACGTTAAATTATCTGTTTATGGTTAGTGAGAACTTGCAGAGAAGTTGTTGATATTCAGACTGACAGAACTAAAACAAAATATCTGTTACAGGAGCTATTAGTCCGAGCATTTGAAGAGTTCTTTTTGGTTAAACCAAAGTCAAACTAAAAGCCTTTGTCTTCTTAGTTCTGTTCTTTAATGTTCAATGGCCTGCTACCTCTAATCAGTATTATTAAACTCAGCACTAAGGTATACCTTAGCTTTTCAAGGTTCTCTAGTGCAGTGGCTCGTCTTGAGATGTAGAAGTGTACTGTTTTGCTGTTGTGCTTCCAGATGCTATGAAATGCATCACTTGGGTGGCACCAATGCTCTTTAACACAGCAGAGGTAATCTTTCCTGTATCCTCTGCAGAAAGATTTTTGTAGACCTGCAGAGGTACTTGGCTCTGTAGGTCCAGTGTGTGGAAGGAAGTGAACAAGCAGGCTGTCAAGTGCCTGCAGTGTTAAGAATAGTATTGGTTTCAAAGGATTGGGGAAGTATATCAAAGTACTGCTGAACTTGAACTGCTTTTTAAAGTCCATTCTCCTCTTAACCCATTTTTTTCAAGATTTAGCTCAGATATAATATTTGCATTTTGGCATATGTATAATAGTCTGACTCGAGTGACTGACTGATTTAAGTTTGACAGCTGTGATCAAATCAAGTCAAAGTAAGATGGTAAATGAACGGAAAGTATAACTTGCTCAGAAAGCACTTGTCATGTCATGTTTTGCAAAGTGGTGATCTTGATCTGATGAATGCGTCTTTGAAATGGTCTGTCCTTGAGCAGTACCTAATCTCTTGTCCTTTATGTGTTTAGCAAGGTTTGAAGTTGCAGATTCTTCATCACCATGAAAAGAATCAAATCTGCCCTTCACATAGTTGACTTTGCCATTGTACAGTTTCATAGTTCAAGCTTGTGGTAGAGTAGTGACTAAACACTGACTCAGTGTGGATGTGTTTAGGGATGCATAATCAGCAGTAATTCTCTATTTCTTTACTACTGCAAATCTTGCACAACACTGGAAGTCTGCTCTAACTGGAGTAATTTATGCTTTTAATGCCCTCTTCTAGACACTACTGCCAGTTAGATATTTCCAGACTTCTCTTCAAAGAATAAAAATGCAGTATTCAAATGACTGTTTTTCTGTTCTACAGCCCAGGTACTGCACATTTACAAACATTAACTGCTCCTTCAAGCAGTCATTTAGAAAAGGATAACTCGAAGGCTAAGAACTTTGAAGGACACTGACTAGGAAAACAGAGAAGTGGAATGGCTTGGGTGAAAGAAGCTTCCATAGCAAGGAGAGTGGATTTACAAGCCTATTGCATATATTTGCTCTGAGCAGCTGTTTTTTCTGTAGAGGTTTGTGATTAGTTTCAAGAGCCTGGTCCAAAGGTACTGAACTAGTTTGCCATTGGTACCTGTTACTGTGTAAATAAAATAACCAAGTCTTTGAACAGTGTTTCTTATTAGTATATTAGTTTAAGCGGTGACTTGGGCTCCTTTTATTTCAGCATATACAGTGTAGGTCTTGATTGTCACGTATTAAGATTGCACTCTAGTACAGTGTGGAACAGACCAAATGGAACAATGACTAATCTTTGTAGGACAGATGGCTGTGATCCAGGTAGGCATGTGATGCCAGAGAGTTTTGATACATGTTTATTTTTAGATGGCTTGCTGAAAAAGTGTCAGCTTGAACTTTAGAGCAATCAGGTCTCTGCTGCTTTTCATCGGGGAAATAAATGACGCAGTACAGATTTCTGTCTTCTAATTGTAAGGAAACTATTTTTTTTAAAGTTTTTCACTTGGTAATGCAATGCCAGTCGCACTCCTGGAGGCTGTTTTAACAAGTACATAATCCAAATGCGTTGTAAAGCTATAGCATTGAGTGAAGGGTCTGAAGTTGCTATTGCTGCTGTAACTTGTAATGTGAAAAGGATCAAGAAGCCTTAACCTTCTAGTCAAGGTATAAAACCAAGTGTTTTACCAACTGAAAATGGGTCCATGAAATATGCCTTCTATGGCTATTTCTTGAGAATCCCATTCAAAACTTCTGTCATGCCCTAAAATGTTGTCCCATATGACAGCGTAGTTTCCATTGGCCACAAAACCTGTCTTTAAAGTGTAATTATAAACTAGTGTACAGCAGCTTTACTCTAAAATCCATAACAAAATGAAGCTGTGTATTAAGTGGTTTAAAGCCACCTCTACACCTGGGGAAAAAAGTTTCCAAGATTATTTCTATGAGCCTAAGCTGCAGCATTTTCTAAGTGTTACAATATGCTACAAATTAATGAATAGAAGCATTTCTGTAGCTTTTGGTAGCTACTTAAGAATGTGAATGCTATTGCTTCAGTAAAACTGGCAATACGAAGAGAATTTTATGCTACTTAATAGGTCTATACTAGTTACTTACTTCCTTTTTCTTACATGTTTGAAGTATGGGGATACTGGACTGTTTCTATTTCACAAAGCATGTTAAAGCTTTTGTTCCTGATAAATTATCAATTGCAGCAATTCACTGCTATTTTTTTATCCCCATTTAACTGTAGCTGTCAGATGTCAGCTAATGATGCTAAAGCATCAACTTACTGTGATCCTTCTTCAGTCATTCTCGATGAGGAATGAGTGGAACATTACAGTAGGCCAAATCAGAGTGTATGGCTGCTACACCTTGCAATTGTGTAAAACTAGCAATCCCTTCTCTTTCAAATGAGTATTTGGTATTTCAAACGAGGCTTTGACTTGCCAACCCTGTGAAATAATTATTTAGAGCTACTAATTCTGTTTGGGTGTTGTAAAAGTCTTTACCTGAATGTGTCCTTAAAGCAGGCTCCTGTTTTTACCTTTGGCTTCTGAACATGGAACCTGAAGCATAAAGAATCACTAAACCATCTGTCTTTCTCAGTTTACCCTGCTTTGAGCCCTTTGACCATGGCACACCATAATTCAGTTGTTAGAATTGATGTTGTTGAACTCGATCAGGTAATGATAGACGCTTTTTAGCAAAAAATCTAGCCATTCTTATACTCATTTTCAGAGAGCCACTCTGGACTCAAGGCATTGGACTTGGCAATGGTTAACTCCTGTCAAAAGTTTGATAATCCCTCTCATTGTGTTGCTATTAGGATTTCATTGGCTAATCTTTAAGGTGAAAAACATCCTAGCTCCATATCTCAGTACTGCAGAGTAGGAATCTTTATAGTTCTTGGTATAGTTTAAGCCAGCATTGTTTAAAACTTGTGTGTATACATATGCTCAGATTTTTCAGTGTTCTATTAACTTTATATTTTCTTGAATGTAATGTACCTTCAGTAGGTCTGGACACTGAGTGGAGAAAAGGGGAGGTAGAACTCTGGTTTGGTCAAAAGGATTGAAACTTAGGGAAATAACAATCTCTTATCTGACATTTTGCAGTGGGAAGGAAACTAGTTCTGTAAAGTACCCAGCAAAAATCTAAACTTCTAGAAACTGAAGTTTAGAGCATGTGTTCCTTGTTTCTTGCCTTTTATAATTGTAGGAAATAGAGAGGTAGCTACTTATGTCAAGTCAGGAAGGAAAAAAACCACTGGCAAGGTTTCTGCAATAACAGTGGACTCCTTGAGGCAGTTTCTTGCACTAAAGGACCGCAGGCTTTTGCATTAAGAAAGTCATAATACTTTTTTGTCCACCCTGAATGCTACTTACTGTAAGACCCCAGAGCTCCCATTGACTGTAAATGTAGCCAGAGGGTGTAGGCTCTTGACAAAGATTACAGCTTGTATGAAGAGACAGTAAGATACTTGAATTTAGCTTCCAAGAGTCAAAGCCACAAGGTTCTATCAAAAGTGAGCTGTGTGCTTTCTTTCACTCTATTTTAATGGAAATAGAGTTCTGTGAAGGCCACGATAAGCTACTTGAAAAGATGACATCAAAGTAGGTGCTGTGGCAACAGTGAAGCTTTATTTTCAGCGTTTTAGGAGTGGGAGACACGGGCAACACAGTGCTGCTGCTGAGTGTTATGTTGGCAGATGAGGAAATTAATCAAATTTACCTCAAACTATGCTACCAACTACAGCTGTGAAGTTTCTGCTGTTATGGAGATGGACTGGGCTGCAGTGACATACAAAGACAATCTTGTGGGATGTCAGCATGCTCTTTGAAGAAACCCAAAAGCTATTAGCATTTGATTTATGTCTGGAAACAAATTTGTGGGAGCAAGTCTGGCTATTTGCAAGACTTTGTCTATTCCCTGGATAAATTAATGTAGTCTAGTTAACAGAACACTTAAAATACTTAGAATTTAATTGTGTTTAAAATAAAGTACTCTAGTTTCCTCTTGCATTTAAGGTAACTTGTATACCAGAATAGCTGCACTGGAGAGCTGCATATCTGAAGCTGAATGGACAATATTGACTGGTACTCAAACTTCATGCATTCTGTTCATGAAAGTCTCCTTACTTGTATACAGAAACAGTTTTTAGACTTTTAACTGGGTATAACTTGGGGATTAACTGTAGTAATAACTATAAGACTGTTACCCCATTATCCAAGCTACTCTCCTAGGACTGTCATTTGCTTCTGAGTTGAATTGGGAACCACCTGAGCTTGAAATTGGACTCGAAGTTGAATATATTATAGTAACATTAATGTAGCTGAAGAAACATGCTTGCTGTGAACAGGTTTTGCCCTGAAATCTCTTAGCAAGCAACTATTGCTTCCCACTACTAGTTTGTTTAGCACTAGCCAAATGACTGTAGAAACTTGTTTGGTGTCTGATTGGAGAAATGTAGGAGTGACTTAGGGATCTGGGTTTGTCATCTGTTGTTGATCTGTGTAATGTAACTTGGCACCAGTTTTGATAATATTTATTCTAGTGTGCTGGCTTGGCTGTTAACTCCCCCAGCAGAAGAGAGACTGTTAGTCTGACAGTAGTCAGAGAAAGCCTAATGGTGTCTACATATAGTGTAGTAAACAGACAGCGCTACACGAGATCTATCTTTCCTTAGCATCTTTCTATGGCTTAGGATTTGGGGCTGTGTGAGCCTTCGGCAGAGCTGATTTATTGGTCTTTCTGCAATAGTGCTTTGTCTGCAATTCTGACTAGTGACTTTTGGTTGTCTTGGGTGATGCATAATTCAGTTTGAGGACTTGCATTCAATATGCTAGGAAGCATGATTTTGGACTAGGAAGTTGTTGCAATTTTTTTTTTTTTAAATTATGATGCTGCAGAAGAAGCAATTGCTGCAGAAATTCTGCTGAACTTATCAGAGGAATGGGCTGTGCACGAGGGGCTGTGCCAAACTGGGTCCTGAGTTTCATGATAGTAGGCTTTGCAGATCAGCAGGCCAGAAAGCCAACACTATAATGCTGAATGAGCATGTGCAGAAATATTGGTAAAAATAAAACTAGCCAGGCTTGAAGATTTGTGCCTCAGTGTTGTCTCTGTTCTAGCAGGTAAACAAAGCACTAGCAGTGCTCAGAATAGCTATTGGCACCTTAGTGTCTAAATAAGGGTAGCTGTCAACATAAAATGTGAAGCATAGAATAACATTTTTGATATCTTCTATGGTCTTGAAGTTTCTGTTGACAGTTCAGGATTGTCTCCTTCTGTCAAATTCTTGTCCAGTCATAGCCCATACTTCAGGAGCTGTCTGGCTTGCTTAATGAAAACTGTGTCTCTTTGGTAGATGAAGGCAGAAGGACATGCAGAAATCCTTCCTATTGAAAGAAGAAGTGGTCTGCACAAACAGGGTAATGATCCTTAGTGAGAAAGGCCCATGCAGTAATTTCAGATGTGAATATAGCCTGAGTTAAAAATAGAGACCAAAGATGTAAATAGGTTAAGCAGTATAAAACAAGACTCTCAAATTGCTTTTTTTAAAATAGATCCTTTCTAACAGCTATTTACCTGAAGAACCCTGCTCTGTGAATACTTATTTCTAGAGTGAGAATTGCTGTTGTTTCTGGGTTTTTAGAAACATGAGGTTTTGAAATTGATCTCAACAAATAGCTATAGTTCATATCCAGAACCAAAGGACACGGAACACATACTTTCCTTGAGCATACAATTATTAAATTGTGACTTGTAAGACACTTAATTTAATGGATGCCTTTTGACATACTTTTCACTCTGAACATTTCCAGTGCTTATAATCAGAACTGGAGAAGAGTTTTCAGCTCAAAAGGAAAACAAAGGACTCTGTCCTTTTCTCCAGCTTGCTAGCTGGGCTGTGTGTCAAAAGTTCAAAAGGGAATGTAGAAGGTAAAATGAGCTCCGCTGGCACTTCTACCCCCACATTGTACCTGTAAGCCTGATAGGTTGTTTAGAGATTAACTTTATAGACTTCATGCCTAGAAGCATGAAACGAGTTCCTGAAGACCTGGGCACTCATTGTTTCTTAGCTGCTTTTATCCAGTTCTAATCCCTCTTGTAAGTAACTTGAGAAAGGAGTATTTTCAGCAGGTAAGAACCTATATGTTAAATACTGTAAAGGACTTTCTACCTGAGGCACTGACAAAGAGTTGATGTTGTAATGTGTAAGGGTGACCTTGATTAAAAAGCCAGTAGCTGAAATCAGAGGAAAATAATCCAGTTCTTAACTCCTGGGAATCTCCTTCATATACTCATAGGGACCTAGCTGTATTTACTGTTGAGCAGAGTATTCTTACCCTCAAGACAATAGTGTTTATTTATAAATCCTGACTTCTGACATAAGTTTTAAGTGCAATTTTATTATTAGTCCCTAGCACAATCAACATTTTACCTGGGAAAGAGAGGTTGAATACTTTTACACATTTAGCAATAAGATTGCATAACAAAATACTGTACTGTACTTTATCACTTGTGAATTATGGACTAACTTGCATAATGTGAAACTACACAACTAACTTTTCCAGTACTTTTAAACTGTGACAGCCAGAAACTTGATATTGGCTGGCAGCAATACAACAGCTCATAGTGACAGGCCTGCGTAGTGCAGAAATTAAACTTGCAATTAAACCTGTTTTGAGCAGCTAGAAGTATTGCCTAGTGATAGTTTAAGCGTAAGATCCTACTAATGATATTGTACAGTGATATCCACTCAAACTGTGACCAGATCCTCATCTTACAATCATAACAAATATGATCATAAGATCATATTTATGAGATTATGAGATTATTTGTTATCTCATAAGATAACAAATAACAACAACAACAACAAAAAAGGTAAAAGGCTCTAGCAGAGAATGATTACTGTGCAACTGTCAACAGGAAAAGTCAGGAGTAATTGTAGTCCCATGTGAACATCACCTTTCGGGGGTACTCCTCAAGAGTTTTCTTTAAAGGTGTACTAAGACTATTGTTGAATATGCAGTCTGACAACAGTAGGCTTTGTTTTGTTGCTTCTGGTTGTGTATGGCAATTACAGGCTCATGGTCTTACTTTTAGGAGGTCATAACTCCTAGGAAGGTTTTTATAATGTTCTAGCCAGTTTGCCGATGACACTAAGTTTCAGAATATAGTCTTGGACCTTTTCATTCTGGGGATGTCGTTAGGAGAGGACTCTTTCAATGTCTACTTTTAAAATAGCATGTAGATTGGACTGCAACAGTGGGGTAACACTGCACCCAAGAGTAAACAGAAGTAATAGAGGCTCTTGCACAAAGAAGTGAAAGGATTCGTATCAGCGTGCTTGTATATGTAATATGGTCTTGTGAAGTATTATGGCCTTGTTCCCGATTGATGTCTCTTTCAAGGGTGTTAGAGCTGGGTGCTGGCTCCTAGCCTTGTTCAGCAAAGTTCTCCCAAATGTCTGTAATCATGCTCTGCTTGATTTAACTTTGTAGTCAAACAATCTGAGCTCCTCAGCACTGAAAGTTGTGTTGCATCTGAGCCCAGCTGGCTTCTTTGGAGCTACTCAAACTTGGTATTATGTGCTATCAAATCTTCATCTGTCCTAGATGGATTCACTGTAGGATTTACTGGTTTTGCTTCTAAAGATGTTGGAGGCTATATTGTATCAGGGCGTAGGAAAGCACAATAAGCTTGGTTAATGTCCTATGCTGGTATCTGAAACATTCCCTTCAGTGCAATAAGAGAAGCCAATGTAGATTAAGAAGACTTTCTTCCACCTCCAATTTTCTACATATTGGGGATCCAGCTCCTGAAACAGTAAATAGCAGGTGCTTGTGCAACCTTAGAAACATCTCAAGTGGCCAGCAGATCAGGTATTCTGCTAGGTGATATGATAACAAAATACCAGTGATCAGGATGCCATCCACGTAAGTGAGGCTCACAGTTATGCAGTTTGAGGCACAGATTACTCATGTAGCTTAGAACTTTATCTGTATTTCTGTACTTTGAGTGTTTCTCAATACTGTTGTTGCTTAAATTGAACTAATGTGTAACTTAACAGTTTGGTTCTTGCTTTTGCTTATCTAAACTTCTAATCTGTCTAATCTACAGCTTGTGTTCTTGTTTTCAGACAAATCTACCTATCTTCAAATTGAAAGAATCTACAGTCAGAAGAAGATACAGTGACTTTGAGTGGCTAAGGAATGAACTAGAAAGAGAAAGCAAGGTGAGTAAAGTGAAAGGTAAATACAAGTCTTCATAGACATACAAAGAGTAATGATGATGAAATATTATAACTATGGTATAAGGCATATATCGAATAGAGCAGATACTGTGGTTGAAGATGTCCAGAAATATACCAGTGTGTAAATCTTTTTACCAAGCCTCAGTTCTACAATGCCAGAGGCTGTTTTAATGTTTTTGTGTTGTCGGAATTAAGCTACTTGAATTCAGCTTATCTCTGTGAGCAGATACTCTTCTCTGCTCATGTTTTATTACTTCACTAGGAATGTGATGAGTTTGGTCCTCTAGGAGGAGGAGGTGGAACAGATGTATGAACTTGCTTACAGGCTGCACTTAAGGACATTTCTGTGAATCTTTCAGGTTGTGGTACCACCTCTACCAGGAAAAGCTCTTCTCCGTCAGCTCCCCTTCCGAGGAGATGATGGTATATTTGATGATTCCTTTATAGAAGAAAGGAAGCAGGCTCTTGAACAATTCATAAACAAGTAAGTGTTGGGTCTAGTTATCTAGAGACAAACCCAGAGCTCAGCTCAGGAAAACTGAATTAAAGCTACTAATCCTCTAACTGTGGTAACTGCACTAGGTTCAGAATATTAACTTTCGTTTAATCTTGCAGTAGGACATACTAATATTGCTCATCCAGTGTTTAGTTTGGATATCTTGATGCTTACCTGAACAGCTGAAATGACTGTTAGTGTTGTTAATTTATGCAAATTGCTACTAAAATTACAGTGTTCAAAATAGTTCTACTTTATATTTTCTAAAAAGGTATCCTCCACTGGGTGAACAATGGAGCTTACAATGGGCTTACAGCATTTTACTTTGATTGCAGATGTGAGGTATTATCAGCTTGTGTAATGATGCATATTTTCTGTAATCATCATGAGAATCTTTCTGAAGATGTAAAAACACTACTCGAGGTATGCATGCATAGTTTGAAATAGACACTTTGTGTTTTGTCATTGCCTTTCAAAAGGTGAGCAGAAATTATAGTAGCAAAATCTTACAATTCTATTTCTGACATCTGACACCGCTAACAGCTGTCTGTACATGGATCAGAGTAGCTAGTTTAATCTCTTTAACAATGTGGATTCAAAAGGTGGGTAAGAAGTAGTGATGTCAGTTAACCAGTTCTTTTGGTCTCTGGAGTCAATGCTGTTCAGACCAACTGGATTTGGGACTGCTCCCTTTAAAAGTTTGAGCTTGTCAGTTCCACTAGCATTCTAATCTTGTTCAATAGTTATGCTGTTTAACAGGGACAGAGAGTGCCTGTGAGTTATGCCAGAACTTAAGAGGATGTACTTGTCAGTTACTGTTAGTCAGTTCAGGCACGTATCTTGGAGTTGCAAGTGACTAGTTTACCTTACTAAAACTTGTCTGTCTTGTGCAAATGCGACCGTATGAAATCTCCTCACATAGTTGCTTGTTAGCTCAATTTAGAGGTATCACTAATGATTCTGAGCGGGTAAAATGCTTCAGACTGCTCTTTTTGCTGTTCAAAGACAAGTGGAATGAACTTTCAAGGCATCCAATAGTAAGATGGGATGTGGGTTTTTTAATGCTGTAAAATCAAGGTAGTCATGACTGTAAAGTACAACTTTTGACCATACAGGCTTGAAACTCTATCTTAAATGGGGAAGAAGTGCACTTACTGAAAGTTTTGTATTCCAAGTTGGGCAATATGTGTGCGAGAGAGCTGTTTATGTTCTGAAGCAGCTGATAGTGAAACAGCCATCTTACCTTGACTCTCTGAAAAACTCAGTATAGCTGACAGAAATGGTGAGGTTATGGACATCACTTGTTCCGTCCTACGTTAAGTAATAAATTGATTCTGTGGAAGTGTAAAACTCTTGGTTAATTTTTCCTCCTTTGAAACATAAAAGCAGATTGCTAGTGTAGCTATTGATGTAGTGGCAGACTTGAGTACAGCTGGAATAAGGCTTTTCAGGCACAACTCAGAACTATTCAACTTTGTCAATTTACTCTAATGGTATGACCAACTCATTAAAAATAATATCACTAAAGATTTGAACCACATAGGAGTCCTAAGTCTTCTACCGGGTACTGTGAGTACTGGTGAATTAGACCTGAAGGTCATTTGCATGGTACATTCACACTACTGCATTCTTAAAGCTGGACTTTGCTTCTAGAACTAGAGTCCCTAAGATATATCACTGTAACAAAAAAAATCTTAATGTACCAATGCCAGTTCTTGATATCCAGGATTGTTGTTATGGATGTTGTTGAGAAGCTTTGCCCCTCTAGATGTAAAGTCTAAATCACAATAGTACAGCTTATTTGAGTCAACTCTCTTGTGCCAGCTTGCTGGCACCACCATTACTGCTACATACAGTGGCATTCAAGGGGTGGCTGTGTCTCAGCACTCTGGTCTGCCTGAACCTGATTTTGAGATATATGAAAATTCTTGAAGTAGCAGCTGCTATTTGTAAGGGTCATCTTGGTGAAAAACACTGAGGGAAAGCCAATGCAGAGTGAGGTATTCCTGTTCAATCTGAGATCAGATCTAGTCTTGCAATTCAGCCACTGATTTCCAGGCCTTCCTGAAAGGGAAAAGGAATATGCTGCTTCCTCCTCATCTACTCCTGTATATCTTTCCCTTGAAGTTCAAGGCCAGCAACTTCAGTCAGATGAGGGTAAGAAACTCAAACTACTTATTCTAGACTGTCATCCTTGTGAACTTGTACTTGAAACGGCTGGCCATTTACTAGAACCAACAGGAATGATAGGTTTTATAACTGCACTTGAAATAATCTATGAATACTGAGTAGGAGAGCTTAACTTCTTTATAGGTCACCCTCAATGACAAGTGAGTAATGACAAGTGAGTATGTCCTGTGGTGAAATAAACACTAAAAGATAAATTTGGAGAAGATATACAGAAGTGCTTGGAAGTACTGGTGCTGAGCCACTGGAGCTGACTGTGTGTTACATATGTTCACTGAGATCACTTCCATTAAGAGTAGAAATGTTCTGACAGATACGGAGGCCATAAGGCTGACACAAGCTGCCCTAGGGAAAATGGGGGGCTTTCGCACTTAAAGGAAGAAGTCTGTCTTGATTGACCAAACTGGATGTAGCTTTTTTTAAACCACACTGCCTTATGTTTTCATGTTGATAAGTGATCGACTTTCAGGTATCTGATTCCCCCGGATTTTTACCTGCATAAGAGTCTGCATGGTATTTTAAGGTTTCAAATGCAATACTTTGTCATTTTCTTCCAAGTTTGAGAGTGCCTCCTAATTCAATTTCAGCTCCTTCACTGTTAAAAGGATAGTGTCTCAGTTTGTGTGTGAAACTAAACTAAACCTACAGTAGATACAGTGGTCTGTCCTAGAGCAGACCAGCTCTGTCTTCCTGTGTTTGATAGCTGAGACACATGCAATGAACAGAATGGGCAGTATCCTCTTGCTTCAGGCAGTGCTGCTTCTGCAGGACAGGAGCATGGACCAAGAGGAGTCACTGCCCTAAGCAGTGCCAGAACCTTCCAAAGGCCTTTGCACCCACTGATGGAGCAAGAGTTCAGCTCTACAGGGGGGAAACTGCTGCTCAGTGAGACTGAGAACTGAGGGGATAAGCAGCCTTCAGAAGGGGGTCCTGTGGCACAGGTGTCAAGACCTGTAACAGAAAAATCCTCTTGCCTTTCTTAATTCTAGATTTCCTAATGTTAGGATGGTGCTTGCATAGTCCCATTAACTGCAGGTGATAGATTATGACTTAACATGCTTCCAAATGATCAGACGTAGCTCAAAGTTCCTATGGATTAACTTCATCTGAGGGAGCATGACAAATCTTGCTGTTTTGATACCATTCTAGTTACCAGCAGTAAACTGAAAGTGCGATCTGTGCCTAAGTGCAGAACAGTAGGTTACTGATCCAAAACCTCTGTCTGCTGGCTACCTGCAGGTAGGCTCAATTGGCTCACACTAATGTTTGTTTCTTTCTTCTCCAGGGTTGCAGGCCACCCACTGGCACAGAATGAGCGCTGTCTTCACATGTTCTTACAAGATGAAGTAATAGACAAAAACTACACACCTTCCAAAATAAGACATACTTGAATTCTAAACCCATCTTCTTAAACATTAGTGGTTCTTAGGCTTGGTTTTAAGAGGTTATAGTTTGTCTTAGCATGCTGAGGATGAACAGGCACGACGTCTCCACTAACACCAGTACACTGCTTGGTCTTTGCATATGCTTTATAGGATTAAAGCACTCACTTGTCTTCTAGCTAAATCCCTCTGAATCCTTCATTTAAGAGTATTACACTATGAGACTATCCATCCCTGGCAACATCTCACAAACCTTTCCACTATTATTTGCAATGACTTTAAAATGTTTACTGACTTGGCCTTACTTGAACTTTCATAATTGTAGTGTCACGTGTTCACTTGTATTTGACTAAACTGCTATGCTGTTTCTGAGGTAGTCACCTGTCTGAATGTCTGTAGAAAGACTGCTTTATTTCTGATATCCTGTGTGAGAAACACTTATGCAATTGTCTTCAAGCTTGTAAAACACTTTATACTGAAGTAATGAGGGAATTATCTTTATATTCTGTAAGAGGAAAAAAATCAAATTTATATACTAAAGTAACTTGTCTAAAGTTTTGAAATAAAAGTGAAAATGCACTTCAAATGTTTTGTCACTCGTGACCTTGAGTGTGGCGTATCTCATGCTTTCTGAGAAGCAGGGATTTGGGTATACTAAGAGAACCAGTGTTACAGCCTTGCTGTGATGCTCTTCCACAATGTAGTTTTATATTACTAACAGCGAGCACTAAGAACCCTTAGATGCTGGCACTCACTCTGCAAGTGTTAAAGAACATATAAAGATATTGAAGACTGTTCCTCTGTTGTGGAGCCAAAGCTTGAACACCATTCATGATAGGCAGTCAACAGATCTGTGACTTTACTAACTTTACAGAAAGATTACCTTTCTACTTGGCACAAGAAGCATCAATCTAGCTTCAACTACCTGGTGAAAACTACCATCCTACAGAGAAAGGAATGTTCACATAGCCTGTATTATAACAATTCCTAAAGTAGCACTGCTCTACAAATACAGTTAGGGACATGAAGTCCTGTAAGTCTGCTGTAAGATGTGATCATAGCCCACTTTCTTGAACACTAAAGGAGGGTTACGCTTAGCACTGTTCTTGCCTGACCACTGGTGCAGTGCAGGTGGTTGGTGGCTGAACTGCAGTGCACAAGCAGCCCTGCTGAAGTTGTCTTTTTCATGAGAAAGAAGTGAGCTAGAGAAGCTTCCTTAGTCTTCCAAAAGTGACATGGAAGTTACCTATCCAGATGCTCTTCAAAACAAATTCAAGAACATTCTAGTAACAGTCAGCTCTAGTGTTTTGTGCTACTTGGTAGCAATATGTTGGCTTAGACTTGGCTCTGCTGCTTTTTTCCTTCTTATAATGCTTAATCTCTGTCAAGAGCATTCTACAAACTTGCTAGCAAAGTTATTAGCTTCTTCTAACCAAGACCATTAACCTATTTATGGAAATCTGAATGTGAAAGACTGAACTGACAAAGCAGTGGTAGCCAACTGGATTACATACACTACTTGTGATTAGCTGCACTGAATAGATAGGTGTCTGAGTAATTACTCTTTCCACCTTGTACTTTACTAAGATTGTGCTCATTCTTTCTAACAGTCCTATTCATAAAACCAGGGGCCAAAACCGACAGAGTCCATTTGCAGTCCAGGGATGTCCAGCTTTTCAAGATGTTTGTGATAATATAAAATAATTTCTAACATTTACTGTGGAGTTCCTCTTGAAAAATGGGAAAGCAGAGTTAAGGTTTAGATACAGAGTAAGATGTTCTTTTTCTCTTCTCAAACATTCTTTTCTAAGAGATGCTTCTCTCAGAAATCCAAGTAAATGCCCCATCTTATACCTAAAATATGATAACACAATCTGTATCATTTGTGATGAAAAGAAAAAACAAGCCAAAAAGGGAAACACTGGATGCTTGATGTCAAAGTATTCCTATTTCCAAAGTGAGGACTTTGGAGTGTTAGCCTCTGAGAATTCCAGGACTCTGGGATCTTACCTGACCTTAAGTTCTTCAAAGCTAACTAGAGACTGTAATTCTAGTGTAGTGTACTGGTTCTGCTTCTGTGCAATCTGCTGTAGTGGGAGCAAGACATAGTCTGAGATCAGCTGTGCCTAAACCACAGGCTTCCGGGCATTGTTTCCAGCTCCTGAGTCTGCTCCGTAGCTGGGCTAAGTTCTGCAGGTAAGAGGGTGAGATTTGGATGTGCTCTCATTGTCCTGCATGTTCTGCAGCTGGAAGAAAGCCAGTATGCTCTGTTTAGTCCTCTGGCCTGGGTGATGTAGCAGAATGCAGTTGCCTGGTTACCTTGCAGCAGGGATGCAGTTCATGTTTGTTACTGGACTGGGACAACAGCGTGAATCTTACTGGAATGACTGTCTTGTGATGGGTTCTGCACAGCACTGGGTTCAATTTCTTTAGCTCATAAACCAAATTGTCACAGAATGGAGAACGACAATTGATTTTTCTGCCCTGTCTGGTTATTTTTAGTTTAGAGAGCAGAAAATGGTTGAAGGTTATTACAGGTGCATGAAGAATGGTTTATAAAGTGTTTGTTGGTTTCTTTCTAAGAAAGTGCTTTGTCCTGTGGTAAATGCATCTTCAAGTTCTCCATGCTGGTTTGTATAGAAGAGGTTTTGAGGTCCCATAGTCTGTGCTTTGTCTTACTGGACTCCTCAAAATACTTGTCTTGGGTACTTTATGGTCTGGTTGCCTTGGAAAGTATAGAATGTGAAACTTAGCAGACTGCAAATGGAAGAGAACTGGGATGAAAACTTTGACCACTGAAACATGGGAATTTTGAGCTTGGAAGCCAACAGAGCTAGGATTGCACTTGTGAGCTGTATTCCTTGACACTGCAAATCAATGAGCCATCAATATACACTGTACATTTCTACCTGTCACTTTAGGATGCATGACTAGTCAGTCACTCATTGCCATGTGAACAATATATTTCCCTTCTCCTATTGCCAACTTTTTTAGTTGACTGGGAGTTGCTTACCTCTTTCTCTGGTGTAATTACACAGTTGGACACTGTAATAAAACTTCAATCTTTTTAATTGAAGCAGTGCTTTTGTACTCATCATCCTTTGTTAGCTGCACAATTCATTGGTATTAAAAATTTTAATAACATGAAACAGAAAGCCCATAGTGGGTTAGGCCTCTGATGCGCTTAGTGTTGTCTCCTAGAAAAAGCTGGATGTCACCTCTTTGAGAAGGAGACCTTGCAGCTGGTGTACATGTAGATTACAGAAAACAGCTCTATGCAGAATCTCACAAGGCAGGATCACCTAAGCTACTCCTTTAATGTTTGTCTAACCTGTTTTTTTTAAACCTCCACAGCATCTAAGGCAATCCATTTTTGTAGAGAATATTTCTGTCCCCTGGTAAGTAGGATACAGTGGAAGAAACTAATTAAGGACAAGCATTAAAAGAACAGTGGAAAGTAATTTAAATTCAATATATTTTTATTCTTTGTAAATACAATGAGTACAACTTTTTAACTTCACAAATCGGTTAATCCACTTTGTACAGGAAAAGTTTTACTCATTCTATGATAGTCCAAGTGCTGATCTTTCTCAGTGCTAGTTCCTAATAACAAATTTTGAAAAGTACAGCAGCTATCTTTAAATGGTTTTTTCTACATTTTTCATACATCAAGTAAGCAGCTTATAACGTTTTTGTTTGTGAGAGGGTATAGGTGAACAAGGCTTCAAAATTAGAACCTGGAGTATTCTAAAAAGGCATTGGAGACTTTTGGAAATTGTTAGCATTGTATCAGTCAACAACCTTTATTTCTTTGAAATAAAATTCCTTCCATTGATTTTTTAATAGTCATTTCATTTCTCTGCACATCTCATCGACAAAGAGTTTGGCCACTGTTGCCTTTGGTTTCAGCACTGTGCCAGCGGGACAGCCAGCAGGGTCACTGAAGCGGTCATCTCCATTGTATTTGGTTTTGCTGTTTTAGTCAGTCTTCCTATCTTGACTTGTGTCTTTTTAGGTGTGTGTGTGTGTGAATGTGTGTCTGTGTGTGGAAGAAGAAGGAGGGAAGTTTGGGGAGGAAGCGTATAAAGCTCTTCTGTCTTTGAGATGTTAACTGAACAAATTGTGACATCCATGTCAAAGGTCACCAGTTCATGTTGTAGGAAGAATGGAGCTGCCATCATAAGCTACTTTTTAATCAGTTCTGAAGGCCACTTCATGATGTATTATAGCAGAAGCAATGTTTTGGTAACCTGGTCTTAAATGTCGCCTATCATATTAAAAACATTTTCCCAACATAGGCTACTTTTAAAACAATTCTGAAGGCCACCACATCTTGTGTTACAACAGAAGCCAAGTTTGGTCACCCAGTTCCAAATACTGAACAAACTAAAGTACCTTCTTTCACATTTTCTCTCAGATCTGCCAGTTAAATGAGAGAATAGCAGAGTCTTTGTTAACTATGACTGGCATCTGAATTGCCTCCATCCTGTAGTAACAGGAATAGCAGCCAAATTCCAACCACTTTCACTTTTTCTGTAGAACAATGCATTCTCTCCATGATCTAAATCACTCTGTTCAGAGCAGCAGAATCATATCTACTGGGGTGTTTTTTGTCAATGAGTTTAAGGGCTAAACATTCCCAGGTTTATGCTTCCTGTAGGTTTTGTTAGTTGAGGCTTATTCTCCATAGATAAAAGTTCTTCTCAAACTGTCCATCCTGATTGTTTATTTTAAGGTAATTTATATGTCACTGGATTTGTACATATCTGAAAGCAGTCTTGTAATTGGTACATTCCCAATGGTCTTTTTGAAAAACACTTCTTCTATTGTCGATGGACTAATTGAACGTAAAGCTGGTAAAAGCAATAAAAGTTTCCCAAAACGACAGGGCTGTGTGGGATACCTGGGAGATGGAGAGAGAAAGAATGTTACTAAAGTTTTAAAGTATTTTTTCAGAGGAAGTATTTTACTTCATGGAAAAGGACCAGTATTCAATGAACTGTACAGATGGTGCTACCTGTGCTAAAACCTTGTGCTTTGTAGTCGTGTGAGCAAGAGGGTTGACTCCAAGGAAATCTCTCTCTGTGGCAGTTATCAGAATATAGAATAAGGTTTCTGAGTTTTGTTTATCTTGTTTGTTTATTCCACTAGAGCAGTAGCAATACAAAGGCTGGATCTGCTCTGATTTGTGCCTCATACAACAACTATGTTCTTGATGTAGTTCAGGGAAGGACTTGACCTGTAATAACTAACCTGTTATTTAAAGTGCAGCTTAAACCTAGCTGGATTGTCATGGTAATCACCTTGCCCCCTTTTGGTTTGACATATATAGTGAATACCAATTGACATTTGCACAGAAGATTTTTGTTAAAGAAGCTCTGTTTACTCCCAGGTAATGTGTTTATATATAGGATATTTTCCATCCTTTCTCCCAGCTTTTGAAGCCAACACAACACAGGATATACATTCTAGCTGTGCATATGCTGACTTTACACCAGTGATTCTCATACTTCTGCTTATAGTAGCCTCCCTAAAAGAAGGAGTAGGTCATTTTGAGAAATATGCTGCTTCTCCAGACTGCCCTCCCTTTCATCCCGTTGACTCCACTGAGATCGAAGGGCTGATAACTGCTGTAACACTGCCAGGAAGGTAAATTCAAGCCTGAGGATGAAACACAAGGTGAAAGCCCTCTCCCAGTGAAGTCAAAGTGACAATCCTGTCAGTAGACTGCAGGTTTTCCCTTGTAAAAGGATATCTTTTACAGCAGATACTGTTCAGTCCAGTAGCTAAATGCTTCCAGCAACACAGAAATACATGAAAAAATTGCCTCGAATGAAAACAGTAGCAATGTATTTATCCCTGGCTTCTCACTCCAACAGGCCCTATCTCAGTCTCTAGGAAGCAGTCTTCCTGGAAAAGGCTTCCCTAAGAGCAGGAAGAGGCTGCTATGCAGTGGTTATTCTTTTTGCTCTGAAGTAGTGTAACTGGATGGAATTAGTGTATTTACTCCCATCCCCAGTGCAAGCCATTCCATTTAGACTAGTAGAAGTGGTTCCGAGACTGCTGCCATCTAATTTCTGATACAGAGTGGACTTCTGTCTGACAGAACTATTATGACAGCAAATCAAAGTTTCTGCAGGAAAAGATGATATAGAAGTTTTTTTTCAGTGCTCCATCTCCCACTGTTCTAGTCTCGTGGACCTCCACTACAGCTAAAGGACCTAGACGTGGACTTTACAAGCCCTGTGACAACTCTCCCTGGGAGTCCTGAACCAGCCAGGGCAGCATTGCAGAAGATATTAGGTAACATCTTCAGGCTTTTCCCCTGTGATACCACTCTGAAGTGGTCCATAGGAGGAGGCAACTGATCTGTTCCCAGTCAGTTGTTCTAGAGTGTGACGTTGTACTTTGCACATTTTGTGGGCTCACCCCTGTACGCTTTGTGGAATGACAGACAGCTACAGCTTTTACAGCAGGTTTTAAGATTTCTGTATCCCATGGGGCTTGTCCTGAATGAGACAAAGGGGAATATCTTCTTCCCAGAAAATGATTCTCATCATTCTGCTGCAGCACTACAATGGGATTCACAAATCCTGGATTTTTCATTTCAACCTGAGCACAGACACAGGGTAGCATCTTGGAAGAACTACTTAAGTTCCTTGTGTCCTGATTTCTGTGTCTGCAAAATGGGGAAAATTATATGGAAATTGGAGATCATAGGTGAAAAGCACTCATACTTGTCTGATATGTGATGCTTTGAGCATCACTTTTAGTGGTATTTAATTGAATGAAATGTAGAGGAAACTGTAGCCCTCTGAATTGCGAAGTTTTCCACAGGAGGTACCACTTCCCAGAGGAAGATCTCTCCTATTAGCACTTTTCTATGTGTTTAAATACACTGAGGTGCTGGAGCGCACCCAAAGAAAGGTGACAAAGCTGGTGAAGGGTTTAGAGCACGAATCCTCTGAGCAACAGCTGAGAGGACTGGGTTTGTTTAGTTAGAAGAAAAGGAGACTCAGGGGAGGCCTTATCACTCTCTACCTGAAAAGAAGTTTTAGTGAGATGGAGTTTGGTCTCTTCTCCCAAGTAGCAAGCAATAGGACAAGAAGAAACAGCCTCAAGTTGTACCAGGGGAAGTTTAGATTGAATATTAGGAAAAATTTCTTCCCCAAAAGGGTTATTAAGCATTGCAATAGACTGCCTGGGGAAGTGGTGGAGTCACCATCCCTGAAGGTATTTAAAAGATATATAGAAGTGGCACTTAAGGGCATGGTTTAATGGTGTACTTGGCAGTGTTAACGACTGAACTCATTTGAAGGCTCTTTTCCAACATTTTCTATGGATCCATCAGGAAATGCCAAATCCAGCAGGCTGACAGCAAGTCATTACTTGCTGTAACAGCTCAGTCCCCATTTCAGTCAGTGCAAATGCCACCTTCAGTACAGTGAGAGTAGGGTTTTACCCCTACACCTGCCCAGAAGTATTGAGAGAAGACAGAACTCACCTGGTATGAATGTAGCTGTTCAGGGTGAGCTGGGCTTCATCTTGAAGGGCTGCTATGGCAGCAGCATTTCGGAAACTCCTCAGTTCAGAACCACTGTGTGTGGGCACTGGAAAGCAGATCAGTTACTAGTTCAGCTTGACTCTTGGGTAGGTCAAAACAGTTCAGCTAGTGCTATCAATGGAAATTGAATGTTCCCATTAGTTTCCTAGCACTCCACCATCAGCCTTTCAAAATGCAGCACTGACTACTGGAATTCGATACTGGGAAACCTGTTGGGTGATACAAAGCTATATCTGGTTTAAAACGTCTTTTTTTTTCTTTAAAGTAGCAACTGCATAGTTACCGGGCCAGACAAGCAAGAGATTCCTTCTGCTTACCAGCTTTGAAAGTGACGATGCATTTGAGACATGCAAATTCAGTAGCATCTAGCCGAAGTTGCCTAAATCTAGCCACAACCTCCTGTAAAGCCTGTATTTCTGAAATAATTTTATTCAGCTTCTGAGAATCTGTATTGTCACTGTTCATTCCTGAAACAGAAACAGATGAAATAAATAATATTAAAGGCATTTTCTTTATTTTATATTGATTTCAGGCAAAATCCTCTGTATCAATATCCACTCTATTGTCACACTTGTCTATCTGGTTCCATGTAAACTGACTATATTGTATGAAAGTTAATATAAAATCTTCTCTTGGATGATAACAAACACAGTAATTTGCATTTAAATGACAATGCAAGCGGTCATGAATACAACAAAACAACATTATTTGCATTTAAATATAGATTTATAAATGACAGGTATGCTCTATTGTTCAGTAGGAATTTGTTATTCTTTACATGTTGTTCTTTTTTCAGTAATGTATTTTTATGGTAATTTTTGTAACAAAGTCATTAAATTGTGCAATTCTTACCAGATACAGCCAGTAGAGTGTTAGCATCAACTGGAATGGCCCATTGTGCTATTCCTAGAACAAACAGTTCTCTCCAAGCATCTTCCAAAAGCATCAGCTGTCATACAATAGATGTACAATATAACATAGTGTATAATTTATAGATTTATAAACAATTTAAATATGTAAATTTCTGTTATTTTAGAAACTACTTTAAATGCTTGTCATGGTATTTTCCCCACAGCATTCATTAGCTCTTAGCTTTTGAAGAAGGTGTCTAGAAATACGTCTATGCATTGCAGAAAAACACTGAGGGTTGGCTCAGGGTGCACCATGTTGTGGACCAAAAGGGAGGAGGAGAAAGGAAACTGAGAACTCCTTCCCCAGAGCGTTTGCTCATAAGATGAAAACACTTGCCTGTGTTTTCTCAGCACAGTATGGGCTCTCTGCTCCTCTCCCTCAGCACATATAATTGTTCTAGGAGAGGCTGGATCAGTGCTTTGCTCTTGCTCTCTGGGGACTACATTCCTTTTCCCCAGGAAGGCAGAATTTGTGAAGAAAAACCTGGACAACATCCTGCATCAGTGTAGTGAGCACTGCTTTAGAGCACATATGTATCTTACAACCCCTTCCTTGCTAAGCAAGTCTTTTAACTCTGTCAAACACAGCATCCTGACACACACATCACCTGTCTTCCTGCTTTTTTCTTAAAATCACTCAGAAATTCCAAGCACTAAGAACTGTTTCCTTTCAGACATGTGAACACCCAGGCACCTACACTGATATTGGCATTGCTAGTTCTCTGCAATCTTTGGACATTGTGTGCCTCTTTTTGGAGGCAATGCTTTTGATTTTCATGAACAGTCAGTGGTGCATCTGAAGAGGAGACAAGAGTTCTGAAAACGCAGACTTGCAAAGCCAGAACAGACGTGTTTAGTCTCGAGGGCTTCTATAGATTGTTAACCCAGACCAGCTCTTAAGAGACATTGGGAGGACCCTCAGTTCAGCTGAAGTTCATGGCCTAAGGGGCATGTTATGGTGCACTCACACTGCTGAGACCCCATGCCCCACAATAGGATGTGAGAGATTGGAGAGGTGAAAATTGTAGTGGAGTAGGGAGGTGTTTTCTAGTGGCTCCATGCAGTGAAAACAGATTTTCCAAAACTCATGCAGCAAAAAACCCCCAAATAAAAACAAAACCCCAAAACTACAAGCATTAGTGTTGCTATGGTCCCTGAAAGGAGCAGCAGCTTAGCTTTTTAGGAAAATAGGAAAGAGGATATTTTAAGTCTGTAAAGAGTCCGTAATGAAGAACAAAATAAAACAAGATGTACCAAATTAATGGTTTCCTTTAAATCATGTATGTGAAAGTAATAGGTGATACAGAAAGCATCAGTAAAGGTGAATCCTTCATTGATATGCAAACTCTTAACAGTATTACTGTTCAGGACATGTTATTTGTTGCCAACAAAGAGGACAAGAGGCAGCAGGCAGAAACTGATGCACCGGAAGTTCCACTGACTATGAGAAAGAACTTCTTTACTGTGTGGATGATTGAGCACTGGAACAGGCTGCTCAGGGAGGTCGTGGAGTCTCCCTCACTGGACATACTCAAGAATTGCCTGTACCCAATCCTGTGTCATGCTCAAGGATGACTCTATTTGAGCAGGGAGGTTCGACCAGATGACCCACCATGGTACCTCCCAGCCTGACCTACTCTGTGATTCTATGATTATAAGTTTTAAACCACCCTATTCTGATCTGAATGGGAGGAAGAGCTCTCAGAATCTCTGCTCGCAACTTGTCCAAAACTGCCCAGATTATTTTATGAAATGAGGGGAGGGGATGTTTTGTCTAGAGTGTGGTGCCCATCTCAGCTCTGTTCTGAGTGCAGATGAATGTGCTCCTGAGTCTCCTAACTACTGCAGCCTACAAACCCAGCCCTTCCTCTGGATAATCCTGCCTTGATGGATGTGCAGGTTTCTGTATGACATAGGAAATGATTCACCAGCCTTTCATTTGCTTTTGTAAAACTTTTTTGTCATTCATTCATGCAGATACAATGGTAATGAATGGTGGTTCCTGGAAGATATCAATTTCATATGTTCTTTCCCACTAAGTCTTTAAAGGCAGAAGACTTTAGAAATAAGAGACTATTCCAATAGCTAAAGCTTTCTTTATGCTTATGCATAAGTCTGTAAAACCACCAATTAAAATAATTCATGCTGAAGTCATACTCAGAACTCCTTCTTCAAAGAAACAACAAATACTGGGCTTTCTGAAGGACTGGGTTTTGCTTCTTAATCAATCCCATCCTTCGTGTGACCTTTTGTTGGTGACCTGCATTGGGCCAACCTGTCTCACAGACAAAGTGGGTGGATGTGCAGGCTAGCAGAACTACAAATATGGTATTTTTTGTTGTGTGGCTTCCAGGTCATGATGGATTTATCTGTATGGATCTAGGAAAGGGATGCAGCCTCTGTTTTAGCAAGGGTAAGTGACTCAGCAATCCTCAGACTTGTGTTTTATCAGCAAATTAGTTTCTATTTATTTCCTTGACTTCCAGATGAAACTGTCTCAGAGTACTGAAATCACAGTGCACTTGCCTTTTTAGAAAAGCACAAAAAAAAGGCAAAATTCAAGAAAAGATTTTAGAGTCTCCTCAGGCAGATGTCAGGAATATAAAAAGAGAAATGCAGACATTTACAGCTGGGCCATTGTCAAATTAAATAATGCAATAGCACTGTTATAAAAATCAACTGTATGATTATTCATGAAATAAGGTGATTAAAATCAGAGTTATTTCTTCTCCAGCTCTCCTAATATGACACAGAAATCATGCAGAAAGAAGCACAAGTCAAAGCTTTAGAGCTGAGCAGCTCTGAGTTTTGAGGAAACTGACTTGCAGTGAGGTACAGCAAGTCGAGGTGATGTTAAGGAAAGGCTGGGTTTTTTATATGTAATTCACTAACATTAGTCCATGGTATGAAAGAGGTAGTGTGTTATTTAATAGGAGCACTGTGTATCTGTGATAGATAAGTAGGCCTTGCTGTCTGAGGCGTGCTCAGTCATGTGCAGTGAAGACTTCCCTTGCTCTCAAATCCTGCTGCCCCCTCCTCTGCACACTAAAAGGATGCTTAGGGAAATGCATCCCTATTATGTCAAATAAAGCCTTTGCCTAGGGAGCCTCCTGTGGACATCAATGATCTAGAGATGGATCCAGTCCCCACCTATGTCCTGGGGCTGCTGCTGGAGCAGCACATCTGCCTCTTGTCCCTGATAGCTGAGTCTGTCTCTTTGGTTGTTTGGTGTGACAGACCCATTGTTCCACAGGAATAGTGCCAGCAGAAGACACGATTAGAGAGCAGCATGCCGCACTGGGATTGTTGTCTTCCTAACACTGTGTGTGGCATCCTGGGCCTTCTCTCATCACTCCCCACATCATCACTGCATAGCAAGACTGCATCTGGAGCTGAGCAGCATTCCCCTTTGTGTAATTTCAGGACAAGGATTTCAAAACATGGGTTTGGTGCTTGAAAAGGAACATTTTTATATACCTTAGCATTATATCATGTTGTGATGACCATGATTTGCCTTTAGGTTTCCTAAGAATTTATTTTCTTTTAGTTCAAAATACGTGTTTGCGTATCATCTGTAGCATTTGCAATGTGCATCTGTGGAAAGGAAGTTGTTCCTGGAATGACTGCTATGTAACATCTAAGGCACAATTTTTCTAGTTACCATTTTGGTAAATTAGCTCAATCATATCAAAGTATTAGATATCTTTTATGATTGGGGCTTTGTGTAGGTTTCCACCCTTCCATTCTATAATTATGTGATTACTTTTTTAAAAATTGGTACATTATACAAAGCACACTGAGTCCTCATCAAGAATCAGGTCATTAAGAAATTGCTTCAGCTTGTACGGCTCACATATGATTTACCTGAGGCAAAGGCAAATTGTCATAGAGGAAAACAAAACACATTAGAGAAGATTTTAATTAATGGTGGAAAATATTAGGGGCTGATCAAATACTGCTTCCACCATATTAATGTAATTTTAAGTTTGGTGAAGCCAGGGTAAATAAGAAAAAAATCTTGGCTTTATGAACAGTTGAGAGGAGAGGAGGAGGAGAAGGAGAAAGAGGAGGAAGTAGAGGAGGTGGTGGAATAGGAGGAGAAATGGTCTTCAGAAACCACCTCAGTCATATCCTGAGGCTGTATGCTTTAACTAAGCATTTCTCATCTTGAAATAGCCAAGTAAGATGCTGTTCCCCATTTTATGAAGGGAAAAGTTGTCCCACAAGTAGAGAAACAGATTTGGCATGCTAAGCTTGGTCTGCAGCCTGGTGATTTCTCCTCTACAACTTGTTCTTCCGTAATATTCACTTTATATTAGATTTTTTTCTGGTTTGATTTTTACTTGCTTCATGAAATAAAAGTTAGAGGAAAACAGTTTCTAAATCACTGCCTGGTTTTCAGGGACAGACCGAAACTCCACTGTGAACTTCAGAACTGCTGAAGTCCATTATGGATTTCAAGGCCTAGGGCTGGAGGTTCAAGCCTTTAACAGGCAGACCAGGCTGATGCCATTCCCACTGCAGGTGCCTTACCTGGTCTTGTAAGGACAAGGTGGAGAAGGCAGGGACACTCTTGGCCCACTTGATGCTCATGAACAGAAGTCTGGCTGCTGACTCACAGACGGATTCGGTGGCCACTTCGTAGAGGTACATTGGGGTACTGTTGACCTCATGTGGGTACTGATGTTAAAAAGAAAATAAAGCAACTTCATACAGTGTTACCAAGGCAGCCTCATCTTCCTCTCCCCTACAGCTGCCATTCTGTGTATCATGCTCATGCCCAATACAGAGTGTGCACTCTCCTGTTCTGCAAGCAGAGGGCATTGCTTGCAGTGGGCTCACTTCAGACTGCTCCCTGCTGCTTATCCGCATGGATGAGCTGTACTACAGAAGCAGTTTGGAGAAAGAGGTTGAAGGGAGAATGAAATTATTACATCAGGGATAAAAATGTATCAAAACAAAGTGTCATCCTTTGTTACACAACAGTACACCTCTGATAGCAGAGTTAGAAGAATACAAATTTGATTGAGAATTTGTGGTTTGTAACCTTGCTTCAGAAGCTGATTTCAGAAGCATTCCAATGCTGCTCAGCAAAGCAGTAAGCACACACTTAGCCTTAACCTTCGTCTTGTTCTCTGCCTGCAACAGGTTGTAAGTAGATGCACAGAGCTAAGCATAACTACTTAAAGGCTTTGTGGGGTTGGAATGGAGTTGTGTTTTCAAGTGTGTGCTGCATTTTCTTGCCAGTAGTTTCTGATTCTGCATTTTCTGAAGTTGCCAAGCTATGAACTCTTGAAAATGCAGAACTATTTAAGCAGTGTCTTCTGTGATTTTCTAGATACTGTCAATATGCAAAATACTATTGCAAATGGCCTAACGAGAAACATCACCTCACAGCTAATTCCTGTGCAGTTGAGGCCACAGCAGTGCTTCCCCTGAGCTGCTTAGGTAGTGTCTCAATCAAGAAATGCAGAGCCAGCTTAGTTTGGGGTTTGTGTCTGTGTGGACAAGCTGCAGGCTTTGGTCAGTACACATAGTGCTTTCCGGACTATGCCACCATGGAGATGGGCATTTTGCTGAAGAAAACTCAGTGACTGCATTCCTTGTGAAACAAGGTTTAAACTGACCTAATGGATGGGCTGCTGGCAGTGGAGCACTTCTGTAGCCATGAAGGTGTAAGAAAGTAAGAGAGACAGGGTTTGTGTGGGGCAGGTTATCCTAAGTCCTGCTGCATACCCTTCTGCAGATGGCCTCTCATCCCTTGCACCTCATATTTTCAGAGCTTTTAGGGATGCAACAAAAGTCCCCCCACCCCAAGCCACAAAGCCTCAAGCTTTGCTCTTTGCATTGTCTGCCCCAGAGGCAGGAAGGAGCTGACAGGTTGCAGGTACCCTGGCAGTGAGGTCTGCAGGCCTGCTGGGGCAGTGGCTGACCTTTGGGGTGGGCTGTGCCAGGCCCACCAGAGCCTGTCTCTCCGGGGTGCCAGTGACGGCGGCCAGCTCCAGGCCGTGGGGCTCCAGCTGGGAGACGGCGGTGAAGAAGGCGGGTGCTGGCAGGGCGGCTGCAGGGAAGTGCGGGGTGCCACCGCTCTCTTCCTTGTGCCCGCGGAAGTAGAGGGCCACCTGCTTCCGTATCGTCGACGTCCGAGGCCCCCGCTCGTGCTGCACTGCTGTGGGGGCACCAAGGTGCAGAGGTGAGGGAGTCACCAAGGGGTTCCCACTGCTTGGCTGGGCTTCCCTCCCTCCCTGCAATTTTCTGGGGCCAGCTCCATGCACCCTGCCCAAGAGGTATCTGGGGAGAAATGTCTGAGGCTGTCACGGGATGGGGGGGGTCATTAGGGGCTGGGGCAAGGAGACGTCATAGTGACACAGTGCTCCACAGCCCGGAGCAGCTCCCTCCTGCTGCCCCGCCACCCCGGCCCCGGGAGAGGAGGAGCAGGTACCATCTTTGTTCATGTTGACCTCCAAGCACTTCTTCAGCCGGCAGGCTCGGCACTGGTTCCTGTGCGTCTTGTCCACCGGACAGCCTCCCTGCAAACACAGCCAGCCGTCGGGCCGGGGGCAGCAGGGTGCCCACCCACCCCGCCAGCCCCCGACGCCCTCTCCGCGGCGGTGGGAGGCACGGGGGGCCTCCCCTCGGTGCTTCGGGCCGGGCCGGGCCGGGCCGGGAACCTGGCCCCGGGACGGGGCGAGCCGGGCCGCCTTCAGCACCCGAGACAGCGACGGCGGCGCCGCCCCCTCGGGCCGCCCCGGTGCCCCGAGCCCCGCTCGGCGTTCCCAGCCCCAAGTCCCCGTGGGTGGAAGGGAGCGCGGACCGAGCGGGAAGGGGAGAAGCGAGGCTGCCTTCGCCCAGGCGCGGGCAAGCATGTAAACCGATGGCTGTCCATCTCCCAGTCATGTGTTGAGGCTTATGGGAAGCTGCCCGCCTCTGTCCTCCCAGAACGGGACGGTGTGCTGCCTGTGCCCTCTCCCCGCCCGCATCCTTCCTTCTCCCTTCGCATCCCGCCCGACCTCTCCGGTGGGATGGGGCGGGGATACTTGCCGGGGGGAGGCGGACTGGGACATCCAGCGACCGGCCTCGACCCGGCGCAGCCTGCGAAGGAAGGGTGGGACTGCCTGGCTGCTTCATCTTACTGCTGCGGGTGTCTCTGTTGGCGAGGGGAGTGCAGTGCGGGCCCCTGAGGAAATGCAGGGTGCAGGTGGTGAGGGGGATGCGCTGCGGCTGGTACCTGATTTCCTGATTTGCAAACATAGGTCCTATTCCTCCTGATGCTCCTCTTGAAAAATCCCGAGCACCCATCGCAGGCGTAAACCCCATAGTGCTTCCCGGAGCTGCGGTCCCCACACACTTTGCAAGGGATGTCTAAGATGCGACCTGAAAGCAGAGAAGGGGAAGAGGGAAAGAGAGAGCGCTCAGCAATCTGACCTCCGGAGGGATTAGCCCCAGAGCCGCGGTACAAGCAAATAATGAAGTGATTTTATAGCCAACTTTCTTTTCCTTGAGCAAGTGTCAGTTTTCTACAATGAGCATTATTCATGCCCCACTACGTTTATTTGGATCTCCTATAATCGCCAAGACCCATTTTGGAAGGGAAGATTACAGCAGCGGGAGCAGTAGGCTCGCCCGCTAGAAGTGAGGATGAGGGGGGCGGGGAGGGAATTAGCAGGGTTTTGGGTGGGGGGTTTCCCTCACTTTCTGGAGCTCAGCGAACAGAAGCCGGCACTTTCCCTGGGCAGGAGAGCACTCCCAAGATCGAGGCACAGAATTAAACCTCAACAAAATAAATTGACCAGGAAGCCAAGTAACCTCCTCTCCCCCGTAGCAGCCCCGGCGAACGGGGGCTGGTTTCTGCCGCGGAGAAGACGTGCCGTTTTCTTCACCCCAAAACCTGCACCAAAACTTTCCGCCTCGTTTTTGAGAGCGGAGGAGTCTGCGGGCGAACTTGGGTGCGAGTCTAGGGGGCGGGCAGCGCCCCTCCGCCCCGCTCCGCTCCGCCTCTCCCGCAGCCCTCGCTCCGCCGGGCG
>WBMV01007406.1:1138163-1176202 GCA_013396655.1 Campylorhamphus procurvoides
TTACAAGCCCTCCTTGCCACCTGCCTATTGGGGCACCAGTGACCCGTCAAAAAGTGTAGCATGGGAATTCGGATATCGCACAATGCCAACGGGGGAAAGCGCTCGACTTCCCTCTCCAATTCTTAGCATCCACGGGGAGAGAGAGGGTCCACACGCACGCACACAAAGGAGGAGGAGGAGGAGGGGCAGGCTGGGGGTGGCGGGAGAGACACTGAAGCTGTACGTGCAGCGGTGGTGCATCCCGGTGCGGAGCGCACCCCTGTCCACCACCGCTCCCGGCGCCGGGAACCCGCTCCGTTTCCCTTCCCTTTGCAGCGGGCCGCGCACCGGGGCCCGCCGTGGGACCCCCCAGAGCACCGGGCAGCCACAGGGGTCCCCGCTTTCCCGGTCGGCCTGCGGCACCAGGCAGCCAGCTCGGCTCCGTCGGCGTTAAAAGTCGGGCGGTGGAGAGGGAAGAAACTTGGGTTAGTTTTACAAAATAGTTTTTTTCCATGCGGATCTTAAGTTTGGGAGCCGTTTTGGAAAAATCCTATCCACTGTAGAGGTACATATCCACACCATGCATGTAAACATATTTTCTATATATTCTTTACACGCCCACATATTCCATCTATAAAACCCGAGCACCTGGAGCACCTCGCCAAATCCACATAACCACGTTTCCAGTTACCGGAGTGTCGCGGCCGGTCCGCTCAGCTCCGAGGGCCCTGGCGAGGTGGAGAACGGGGAGAGGGGACAGGGCGGAGGTGGTGGCTGGAGCCCCCCGCTTCGCACAGCTGCGGGGCCGCCCGTCCCGCCGCCCGCCCGCAGCCGCGGCCGCGCTCTGCCCGCCCCCCTTCCCCAAACCCCCAGCCCTGCCCCGCAGGGGCTGTTATGAGAAAACTTTCGTGCAGGGCAAAATATGAAATAAGTAGACGACTAAGAGGCAGGGCGGGGGGGGGGGGAAGGGAAAAATGTAAGCTTGACACGGGGTCATGCGATAACTGATTAACTCTGTTTAAAATCGCTCCGGTTCCCCGAGGTACCGCTTCGTCTCAGAAGTTTTAGCGCTAAGAAAATGGGATTTCTGTTCAGCAGGGAAACCGTTTTGAACATCCCACGACAGGGGGTCCTTGGGGGCTTTTTTTTGTGTCATAATTGCTTAAAGGATATATGGCAGCCCCGATTACTGTAATTACCATCAGAGGCTGTTGAAAGAAGTTAGTCTGGGCTCGGGGGACGGCGGGATGGGGTCTTGTTACCACCCAGGCAGACATCGCAGCTGACATCGCCAGGCGCCCACCGGCGGGCAGAAAAGCCAGTACGCAGCCCTCTTGCCCGGAGCCCCCCAGGACCCTCAGGACTGTCGCCCAGGCCCCGGGACAGCTGCTGGGGCTTTGCATTCGCTGCCAAGGCCGGCTGGGCGCGGGCTCGGGCCCCGGCCCTGAGCAGACCACGCGTGTCCTCGTCCCCGTGGGGTTGGGCCGAGTCGGGCCTGGGGGTCCCTTTCGGGAGGTCCCCGGAGGTCAGGGGGTCATCAAGCGGTGAAAGCGGCGGCGGTGGCCCCGGTTCGCCCAGCACCGTGCGGCCACAGGCGCGGTCCAGCCCGGCCGATTTTCTCCTCCGCAAAATGTCTGCGGCAGAAGCGCCGGCGTTTTTGGGGGACGAGGCTCCCCGGTCCTTCCTGCGCCTTCCCTGGCACTCTGAAACCCGACAGGAGCCCCGACATGGTGCCGGCGAGGCTGCTCACGGGCCCGATCCCGCTCCGGCTGCCTCGCACTTCCCGGGCAGCCTGGGCAGTGCAGCCGGGGGAACCAGCCCCCGGCCACCGCAGGTTTTTGGCCTCTGCCCCCTTCCTCTCCGCCGGTTATCACCTTAGCACCTCGACTACACTTTTTTCTTTTCTTTTCTTTTTCCCCTCCGGGGCCTGGCGCGGAAAGATGCCGCATTCAGCCCCACAGAGGAAGAAGACAAACCAACCCACGCCGAAGCGGTGGCCGCAGCTCCGGGGGCTCCGCGCCGCCCGCATCCTCCACGCACGACCCCCGACTGCCCCCCGGGCCCGCCGCCGCGTCCCCCTCCCTCCTCCCCGGCTCCCCGGCCCCCGCGGACAAAGGGAGGACCCGGGTCAAAATAATGGAAGGCAGCGGCGAGGAGAAGGCCGCAGGGCTGGCGGGGGCCGGCCGGTGGCAGGTACCGCGGCGGGTCCCTCACGGATCTGACTCCCTTTTCCCGGCGCTTCTCAACCCCGGGAGCCCGTCGGAGCGTAGAGGAAATAGCTGTCCGATCCATCACTTGTCAGACATTAAATTGGATTGAGTATTTTTTCCCCCCTTTGTTACTGACTCCATCCATATTACAAACTCCGAAAGTCTCATTTGGATTATACGGATTGAGCCATTCTGTAAGAGCGGTTAGTCATGCTTTAAATTCTCCAGTTATGAGGTGCATGGATTTAGGATTAAGGAAAATGTGACTTTTAAGTTGTTTCTGCTTTCCTCGTTGCAGGATTATTTGTTGTAACTGGTAATGGTGTGCAAAGTATTGTATTTAAATCCTCCTTCCACTGAGTTGCTTACGCGATTCCGTGTAATTGAATGACCGGAGTTTCAAACTCTTAAAAAGAAATTATGTCGCAGAAGGTTGCATAAAGTCCGTGAGAAAAGCAGCACGTTTCAACGCCGTAATGTCTTTTAAACCCAAACCTTCATTCTTCCGCCCCAATACCGGAGACCCGCACACAGCCGCCCGCGCCCCGGCGGGACCAGCCCCCTCCCCGCCGCCGGCGGAGCTGCCTTGCCCGGGGATCGCTGCCCACCGGCTTCTGCCCCGGGTTCCCGGCGCGGAAAGCCAGGGCACGCAGCTGAAAAGGGCTTTTTGTAAAACCCCGGGCCCAAACTCCATCGGGGCAACTCCGAGCCTATATATTCGTTGCCACTCCGGTTGGAAATAAACACTTCTTTTTCAATTGGGCGGGGGTAGCGGGGAGGGGGGGGGATGCAAACCCAAGCCACAACCCCCCCTCCCCTTTCTCTCCCTCCCCTCCACCTCCCGCCCCCCCGGCCAGGCTGCAGCCGGCCTCGGAAAGGCTGCTTGAAGTCTCCACCGCGTTATTACCCACTTGTTGATCCCGCCGGCTTGCTCATGCTCGAAGCCCCCGGGAATCGCTAAACTCGGGGTGAAGTGTCGGCGCCGGGGCGAGGCGGTGCGGCCCCCCCAGGGCCCCCCCTGCTCCGCGGGGCAGGTGCCTCCCTTGGGCGCTCACTGCTGGCTCCGCCGCGGGGGCCGGCACATCCTCGCCACGGCCCCGCTCCCCGGCGATGTCCTCCCGAGGGACGGGGACACGCTGCGGGGACGCGGCAAGGGGGAGGAAAAAAAAAAGAAAGAAAAAAAAATGGAGCAAAATGGGAAAAAAAAAAAGCAAAGTGACTCAAAGTCGGCTGCGGCTCTCTGCCCCCCTGCGAGCAGATGCTCTCGGGACCCCGGGAGGGTGCAGGGGGTGCGACTGTGCTCGCCACCGAGCTCCTGGAAGGCAAGCGAGAGCCACAGCAGCCGGGACAACAATGAGGCGAAAGAGAAGGTAGGATGGGGAGCGGGGCTCTGCGCCGAGCGCCTCGGTGCAGCGAGCAGGGAGATCAGAGCCTGCAAAAATAATGGAAGGGGGGAAAAGGCGTCAGAGGAGGCAGTCTCTGCCTCTCAGAAACTGAATGGTATAAAAAGGGAAAGGTTTCCAGAAGTTCATTACACTGTCTGACTTCGCGCTTTGAGCTCCAGGCTTCGGCCCCTATAATATCGGCAGAGAGGCTGTGACAGGCAGCGGCGGGGAGGGGAGAGGGACGCCCCTTGCCCACTGAGCTTCCCTCGCTTTCCCCCCAAACTCCTGCCGCCCTGTGACGTCACCCCGCGCTGGCGAGGGGAGGGGGCAGGGAGGGGGTTAAATGCTAATGATATTAATGAACCCCCGAGCGGCTCCCACACAAAATGCAGCGGCTGCCGAGACAATTCCGCCTCCTCGCTCGCCTTGAGCCCTCACTGTCATGGAAAAGGACAACCTCCCCCCCACCAAAAAAAAAAAAAAAAAAAAAGAAGGGGAAAAAAGAGGAGACAAAAGGGAAAGCAGAAAAAACGGATCAAGATCCCGTTTCTCTCGCATTTTTCCGTGCCGAGGTGGGGCCCGCCCGCGGTTCGCCCCTGCCCTTGCCCTTGCCCCGGGCCGGGCACGGCTGTGCTGGCAGCCGGTGGGGCCGGGCCGGGTCTCCAGGCTTCCTGCCGGCCCTCCGTGCTCCTGCGGGACCCGGAGGCCGGCACAGAGGGAGCAGGGCCGGCGCACGGCCGGGTGTGCACGGACAGCCGGGCGGCGGCTGCCGCTCCCCGGCGCCGGGACTTGTTGCACGGCGGCCGTGCAAGGAGCCCGCCCTTGCCCCGTAAGGCTGCTCCCATCCTCGGGACCTCGCCGTGCCTCACCATCCTGCCACCCACCCCCGAGTGTCCCAGCGGCGTTGCCAGAGCCGGGGTGCAGCGGGGCATCGAGGAGCTAGAGGTGGGACACTTTCCCGACTCAACTGCTCTGGTTTCACCGAGAGGCTGCCGACCTCTCCCGTGCCTGTTGGAAACGCTGTGAGGTGGGACCCAGTAGGGAAGCCCAAGGACAGTGAGAGGTGCACATTTGGGGAGGAAGGAAAGACTATCTCTCCTGCGAATGCAGTCTGGGACAGACAACGGCACTAGAGAGCAGGGGCAGGAGCTGCTGAGGAGCTTGTGAAGCACTCCTGTGTCCCTCCGTCTCTCCTTTCTCGATCCTGTCACTGGTGTGAGGTATTGATGTCCCATAACTGACTTCACCCCTGCTGGCTGTAATCCTGGGGGAAAGTGGTGCTCAGCCCAGCCTTAAACTCACTGCACTTCACACGTCCTATTTCGTCCCTCCATTCTTCTACCGCAGGTTATGGATCATTGATCTGCCTCTACTATACCCGTGTTGCAGGGCTGCACGACCCTGGACAGCACTGGAATCCCAGTGACTTTCTGCTCTTTGCTCCCCATGGGGCCAGTGATCCACGGCACAGAAGAAAGCCTTGAATGAGGACAAGCCTGGTCCTGCTTAACACTGAGAAACACTGTCCAGAGGACTGGGAAGTTGCTCAGGGAGACCTCAGAAAGCAAAGAAACTGGTGGATCAGGGAATGCAAACAAATTCACTCCAAATCTGCTTCCAGGGAGGCAGGGAAAAGTTCGCCTCCTTGAGCAATGTGGAAAGCAACAGGGAAGGAGATGCTACATTAGTAGGGTCTGGAGGCCAAAACAAAGAGGATTAAATGGCAGCAGGGCCCAAATCTGGCCCTGAGTGTCCTCTTGTCTAGTGATGCAGACAGATCTCTGGCCCTACAGAAGCCGTGATTCTTTGCCTTGTAAACTCTGAAAAACACTGCAAAGGCTGGTCAAACTGTGTCCACAGGTTCCAGCCACACATGAGACAGGCTGCTCTGAATGTGAGCAGGGCTTTCCCTCTCATATACAAAAAAAAAAAAAATCAGGCTCTGCCAGGATCTGCAAAGATTAAAAAAAGAGTTCAAACACCCAACTACCCACCCAAAACTCCACTAACATAACCTAGACACCCAAAGCTGGCTCTGCATGTGGGGTAGACTGGGGCTGTCAGTTGCTGAGGAGGGTTGCTGAGTTACTTGCAGTCTTCAGGCTGTGCCTGGTGTTGCTTTGCAAACCTGAGGTTTGGCATCTGTCTCTTCAGAGTCTTTCTTATGATTTGGTATATCTCAGCCCTGAAAGTGAAGGCAGGATGTATCTTCCAAGAGGACAGACAAGAGCTCTCTCCCTACTCCACCTTTTCAGTACAGCTTTTATCAAAGCTATTTCCATGATCATTTGGTAGAAAAATAGCCCAGCTCCAAAAAGATGGGAAATTATCATTAGCATTTAGTATGTGTGATTATTACCATTATTACCATTTACCACTTATCCTGGTTTGGATGGGGCAGAGTTAATTTTCTTCATAGTAGCAGGTATAGTACCATGTTTGTGATTTAGGATGAGAATAACATTGATAACACACTGACGTTTTAATTGTTGCTGAGCAATGCTTACACTAAGTCAAGGACTTCTCATATTGCCATGCCAGTAAATAGGCTGGGGGTGTGCAAGAAGCTGGGAGGGGACACTGCTGCATCTGCTGACCCAAACTGGACAAAGGTATATCCCATATGGTATCATTGCTGAACAAAAAACTGGGGGGGGGGTGAAGCTGACTAGCGGACTAGATATCTGTCTGTGGATGGTGAGAAAATGTCCATCACTTTATTAGTATATTCTTTTATCATTATTATTATTTTCCCCTTCCTTTTCTGTTCTTTTAAACTCCCTTTATCTAAGCCCACAAGTCTAACCTTTTTTTCTGATTCTCCCCCTCATCCCACTGTGCAGGCAGTGAGTGAACAGCTTTATGGTGTTTAGCTGCCTGTTGGGTTAAACCACAATTACATTTAGTATTTTGTTTATTAAACAGTCCTACGTATCCAGAGGATGCTAATACAGTAATGAAATTTACTGTCTTCTCATAGTGCGTTAGAAGTAAAAATAGTTACCAATCCTCCTACAGGAGCTGTCATACGTTTCCTTTTCAATGTATCTTGTTCAGGACCCTAGACTCTGATTACATTTACATAGTGGCATTTCTCAGCATTGTGCCACAGTCTCTTGCCAGGTGTCTTTTCTTGGAGTCTTAGCAATGACAAAAATCCAACATGTGACCCATCTTCAAGTTCAGCACTCCTTCTGCCTATATCTTGCGTGTCTTCTCTGCTGTTTGGATGGGGAGCCAAAAGCTATTCCATTAATTAAAAAGAAAAAAAAATGGAGAAGAAGAATGTCAGGTGGTAAAAAATTTAATCTGCCAGAGGTCTACGGATGTAGCAGCAGAATATATGGACATAGTGTTTTCACCTGTTTCTCTCAATGGGAAGCAGGTGGGTAAGATCAGGCAAATCTAACACACCTATTCTCTTGGAAAGGCAATAAGGAGGAAAAAGATGGAGCTATTTTCTTCTTGGAGGAGGAATTGCTCTTATTTTAGGATGCTAGAGAAACTATCTTCATTCCCTTTCTTTGTTGCATGCAGTGAAGAAGGAGGCAGGGATGTCCCCTGGCACCCTAGGAAACCCCATGCCAAGGGGTGAGCACAGCAGCCCCTTTGCAGCATAAATACTCACAGGGCTTAATTCTTCAGGGTTACCAAATCACCTTTGAAGGTGCTTTCTCTTCTTTTTAGGTCACAGTCCGTGGTTTTGCAGCAGCACTACAAATCCCTTTCTGTATCCACTGGTCAGCAGATGGATGGACAGCCACACTGTGAAGGGTGCTGAAGGGATTCCTGTGTCCCTGCACTCCTGGTCTTGTGACATAGCTGTGCTTGGCACCCAGCTGGGATTGCTCCCTTAAATGCAAAAGGCTCTTTTGCAGTACTGAGTCTTCCTTGCAAAGCCCCTGCTTTATGCATACCTTCCCAGGAGGGCCCTGCACTGTACACCCCGCCTGGGCCATTGTGCTGCGCTGGTATTGGCTTAGGTAGGTAATTTTCTTCGTAGTAGCTGGCATGGGCCTGTGTTTTGGATTTGTGCCGGAAACAGTGTTGATAACACAGGGGTGTTTTTGCAACTGCTGAGCAATGCTTACATGGAGTCAAGGTCTTCTCTTTCTCTCATACCATCCCACCAGCGAGGATGCTTGGGGTGCACAACATGCTGGGAGGGGATACAGACAGGACAGCTGACCCCAACTAACCAAAGGGATATTACAGACTGCATAGCTTCATACTCACATATAAAGCTGGGGGAAGAAGAAGAAAGGAGGCATTGCTCGGAGTGATGGTGTTTACCTTCCCAAGTCACTGTCAAGCATGATGGAGCCCTGCTCTTCTGGGGGTGGCTGAACACCATGGGATGTGGTGAATGAATTCCTTTTTCTGCTTTGCTCGTGTGTGTGTGTCTTTTGCTTTACTTGTTAAACTGTCTTTATCTCAACCCACAAGTTTTTACACTTTTACCCTTCCCATTCTCTCCCCCATTCTACTGCAGGGGAGAGGGTGTGTGGCTGTGTTGGCCTGAGTTGCTGGCTGGGGTTAGACCACACCATACACCAGACACAGCTGACTCCATGGGATGAGCATGCTGTGTAGTAGCTGTCCTGGCAGCCTCCCTGGATACCCTGGGGCCAGGTGTTTTTCAGGGCTGCACAACCATGCTGGGAACCCTAGCTAATTAGAAAAAAAACAACCAACCAAAACAAAAAAGAAAAAAAGAGAAAAGCATCATACCTTGGTGCTGTGAATTTTCTCCAGGTGAGATGAAAAAGGGCTTTTTTCTCATAAAATGTTAAAATCTAAGTCAGAGAAAGATGACTTCAGGGATGACTTTCCCTGAACTCGTGGCACCTTACATTCCACCCCTACATGCTGAGGTGTCCCACAGTGAATGTACCAGTTACCTGTGGTGGATTTTGGGCTTGAGTAGCTCTCAGCTCATCCTCTACCCTGAGCAATCCGTCTAGCAAAGCTTTGGGGAAGACCTGCATTCCCTGCAGATGCCAGTGAAAAAGTGGTGAGTTTCTCTCTTGTGCACGTGCATGCTTGGTTAAATAAGTTAATGACTGCATGCAACAGTGACCATATAGCTCTATTTCCATTTGTGCATCTGATGAGTGTACATTAGGAAAGTCACCTTGCTCAGAACAGCAGGGAAAGTTATACCTAAGAAAAATACTGACAAAAGAGTATTGCTGTAAGTCATGGCACTTCTTCTCAATACTTGTATTCAGGGGTGGAACAAGCCTGAGTTCACTTGCAGCAATGAAATGCCCCATTAATCACGTATGCCTTTGAAAGGGATATGTCAGGCTTGGCTTATACGCCTACATTGGTACCTGATCCCATCTAGACAATGCCAGACAAACGCTTAACAAAGCGGCTGTAGTTAGTAACTTGACTTATTTGTTAGTTTGCTAGTTAGATATAAATCAAAGTGTCGTAATAAGCCAATGATGTAGCAGCAGCTGCAATCTAATTTAGAGAGAAACAGCCTCATTTTAGTTTTCCTGACATGAACACAAAAGACAGTATCAATACTGAAGCCAGCAGAGACACAGCTGTATAAAACTAGTGAAAGGTCCAAATAGAAGGGCAAATATATTATTAACTCAATAAAAGAAAACTTAAGATTGGTCTACGCTTTAACAGTTTTAAATTGTCAACAAAACAACGTTGACTACAAGGAATAAATACATCTTGGAGCTATGCTGTGACATTTAAAAATCATTTTATCAGTGTATTTGATAAATAGCTCTGGTTACATCCTAAGCACTTGTGTGTGTAGGGAAGAGTTGCCTCAGCTGTGACCCTGATTGATTGTCTTTTGAATGTAATCATTTCTATGGTAGACTGGCCTCCCAAATTTTGCAGTAGAAGCCTATTAGCAAGCTGACCTTTGAGGCAATTGCACAAAATACTGTGTAGTGGCAGCAAAGAATGCTGTTAGTAAGGGCTGTATTTCTGGCTGGCACTATAATGGCTCAGCTCCATTGCTTTCAGTTTAGCTATATCTCTTGATATTGGCTGGAGACCAGATCTGTGGTATCTATTTCAGGAAATGAATTTACAACCAACAAAAATAAATACTTCCAGATGCAGCATTGAGTCAGCATATCACATTCAGTGCTGCTTGAAAGTATTGAGCCAGTTGGTGCAGATAGATTTTTAAGAAGAGATGTGTAGCTTTATTACTGACTACACCATTTATAGACAAGCTTACTTTGCCTCTTGCTTCATAAAATATAGGCCACAGAAATATTGTTGCAGGTAGTGCTATTACTGGCAAGTCCAGAGGGGAGGAGAGAACAATAAGCATTGCTCTGCTACTAGCGACATGTATGATGAGGTTGGTTGGGATTTTCTGCCTTTTGAGATTTCAGACATTGATGAGACCAGGATGGTGTGCTTGAGGAATCGGTGATCTGAGCCTGCTTAACAAAATCTAACACTCTTACCCTAAGAAAAGTGGAAAGCAGAGGTCTGCCATGCTCCTCTGTAAAATGAACTAATCCTGCAGCTATTTGCACTTGTCATACCTTAACAGAAATTGTAGTACAATGAAAACATACATTGAGCAGGCAAACTCCAGTCCTGCAGTCTTCTGTTGTAAATATGAAATTTTAGTAATTTAACAGGCTTTGACAAGATTGTTGATGTGCATTAGATCTGCAAAATTTGATGTGAACAACAAAGTGTCAGGCAGGCTATCTGACTGGAAGAATCTTGTCACTCCTCAACTAAGATTTCACCATTCAAATACAATGCACATCCCTCAGCTTGCAATGTGTATTGGTGGTTCACAAATGCTGGTGCCTGGAGTGCTTTCTGCAGTGTAGGTCACTTGCATGCTGCCAACCCAGGGATTCCAAGCTGTAAGTGCTCTTAAAAGAGACTTTAGATATTTTTACTCCTGTCTTCATGTGATTTTGCCAGATGTAAGTTTCTTGCAATTGTCAAAAGAACGTTGTATCACCATGTATATTAGGTCATTGCAGGTGCTTGGATATTGCACAGGATAGCCCTCTAGGAAGATGTGACCCAGTACCCCTGTGTTTCTCTTCTCCGTGAAGCAAGCCTTTTATATACATTTTAATACAAAAATATAAATAAGAGGAACATGTTACGGGAATTCCTGGACAGAGTTTTATCTTCATGGTACAATACAGAGCAAAAAGTATTGAAGCACTGAATCAAAAGCTACGGATTTACATGGATGGCAATCAGGCGTGGAACGGTGCTTTTGGAGCAGTAACAAGTAATGCTTGCATTAACTGCTTTTCATAATTACCCGGTCCTGTGGCAGTGCTGATACTGGTAAGCAAGGTTGTGTGGCAGATCACTTAGCTAAAGTGGAAGTCCAATGCACAGATTATTGCTGAAGAATGCTTTTATTCCAATTACAAGTGAAGAGATGAGACTGCGTATTAAATCACGATGCTTAGGAAGCCCTAAGAGCCAGCCAAATACTGCAGTTTGGCTACATAGACACATGGGAAGTTGTGTGGTTGATTACAGTTTTGTACTGTCAGGAGTTTGGTTATTATTTATGTCTTCTATATATTGCCATTGCAGTCAGAGAGGACTGATGCTGCCTGAATCCAGCTAGCCTTTTTACTGGCATAAGGTTGTTGTGATTCAGCATCTGACAGACGAAGAGAGGGAACGTATTCTTCTGTTTTCTGTGCACATGGTAAGCATGATAGAATATTTTCATATTTTCTGTCATATCCAGTAACTTTTTTTTCCTTTATTGGAAATTATAAGCAAAATCGTGACTCAGGAGAGAGGAATTTTGGTTTTGGGAGTCCCATCAATTTGACTAATCACCAGGGTCAATCATGCTAATGGAATAAAGAGTGAGACAGCTAAGCTTCCTCAGGAATATCATTACCTCTGGTACTGGCTTTCTTCCCATGCATGGGAAGGAAAAAATGTTAATTTACTTGTGCATCTCCAGGAGAGTTGAAGGAGTGAGGCTTCCACCAGCAAGATCCCATATGGAGGAATCTGTGTTTGAATGTATTTGCCATTGTACTGCCTGATTTTAAGCCCCTCTCAGTGCATTGCACCAATGCAAGGTGTGTTCATCCTTACTCACCTGCCCTTACAAGCTCTTAAGACTCCTCTGGAGATGGAGTAGGTCTTAGGTCCTGCACCTGTCTTCTGGACTGAGAACACTGCTCTTTGTCCCTGTGGTGAAGGCCTCCTAGAACGTATGAAACTCACTGGTGTCTTCAAGTGTGAAGCCTGATGTTTCAGTTTTAACTCGGAGTTTTAAATTGGTTTCAGTTTTAACTCAATGTGTTCTAGTTGTTTTGATTTGTTGTCTTTTTTTTTTTCTTTTAACCAATTCACTTGGAATAGATCTAACATAATAGTAAATGACCCCTGGTTCTGGCTGATTTATAACTAGGTTGCAGCCACTTGCGCCCTTTTCCCTTCCCAAGAGTAGGTGTAAGCAGGCTTAGGGGAACTTCGTAGGTATAAAGCAGACTGGTGACATTTTTTATGTTAGTTTGAACTTGGTCTTCATTTTTCTTGTGTCCTCAGGAAATGCCTTGGGAAGGCCATCAAATAAACACTAGTGGGCTGGGAAATACTCAAACAGTGAGAGTCTTTGAATAATGCAGATAAATCCTGTTTTAAATACAGCGAGACAAAGTAGTCTGACAGAAGAGCTGGACTGGCTGTCATTCATCAGTGGAGTTTCCACACTTCATTGCAAAATTTTAGGCCTGTATAGCTGCCTTGCATCCATTTCTCATACCCTCCTTTTGGTCAGATAGCTGCAGCAGGTCTGCATCAGTGAATCGGATTTCTTCGGCTTTGTTTGGGAAGCCGAACTGTCTGAGTAGCAGCAGATAAACACTAAGACTGCAGCAGAACCACTTGTTCTCCTGTGAAATTGACTTCTTTGCTGTGCAAAGGCCTCTGGAGAAGAGCAGGCTGTACTTGCTGTCTGGATGATTAGGTGCCAGTTTCTCATAGGCAAAGGGCAACCTATGTTGGGCTGAACAACCTCTTCCAGCCCTTGCTAGGAAAAAGAAGGGCTCTAGTTTTTAGCGTTATGGTGCTCACAAGAATCTGCTAGCTCCTACCTCACCACCCACCTAGCAGGGGTAATAGAATCACAGAATATGTAGAGCTGGAAGGGACTCATAACGTCCACTGAGTCCAACTCTTAAGTGAATGGCCCATACAGGGATCAAACCCACAACTTTGGCATTAGCATCATGCTCTAAGCAACTGAGCTCATCTCAGGGTCAAGGTGGAGTCACAGGTAAGGCTAGGTTTATTTTTTCCATTTTTTCCAAAATTTAAGCTATTAAGACAAATCAGCCTGACAGGATTGGGAACTTCCCAGTTGCTGTCCTGCAATATGACAGTAAAGCTGTCTCCATGTTGCTTGGAAAGGCTGTGCGTATATGGATGTGGATCTGCTGAAGTCCTAGCTGTGGAGAGAGTTTCCTATGCATTTTCCTGTTCTGGTTTTGGAGTATGTGGCAAAGTGTTGTGGGGAAGGGCAGGTTCCCTGTGTGAGCCAGAGATATTGGGTAGTGTGATACTCTGAGGGTGGGAGCAACAGGAGGGCACGTAAAGACCTGCAGTTTGCAACAGAGCAGGTTTGTCTCTCTGTTCATGCAAACAGACCTTGAAGTCCAAAGGAGGGCGGGCCTGTAAGTAGCATTGCAGCATCAGTGTAGGGGCAAGAAATACCTGTGGGTTTGTTTACTCTTTTCCTGCCTGGAATATGCGCCCTACTGCACTGTGCATAGAAAAAGCTACACCAGGCACTTTGGAAAAAAAATTAAAAATGCTTGTATGGGTTTAAGTGCAGATTTTGGTGGCAAGACCATAAAGAATGAGGCCTGCTGCTCTCAGGGTTGAGCTGCTGTTGGAGTGTTTGAGGCTGGGAAACCCTGGCCAGCCTAGCACATTGCTGTGTATCAGGCATGACAATGCCATGTAAAAGAAGTTCCCTGAAAGGCTTTCAGAAGTCAGAGCAGCTATACAACAGCCTGGGAGCTTGTTAGCTCCCTTGCTACATCTGCCTTGAGTTGAACAAGAGCCCCCATCAATGCCATTTCGGCCTTCTGTACCTCAGGCCCTGCACTCACCCCACCTGCTCAGGACAGCCTCCCAGACAGACAGACAGACGGACAAGGATGCACTTGCTCTTCCCCCCACACTTCTTTTTCTCCCCTTTTTCCTTCATGGCTTTTTGCTTTTAAAGGTTGCTGCTGACAAATCTATCTATTTGGGGCAAATTGTCAGTGAGAAACTTCCGCTCGAACTCTTTGGGACAAAACTGCCTCTTTGAAAGGGTAAATCCCGTTGCATGAAGGTCTGAACAATGGCCAAATGTGTTGCTGCTACTGCTGCCGCTGCTGCTGAGGCCGGGGCTGTGACAAAGAACGGATTAATTGGTGCCGCGGCTGACTGGTTCGAGATGGCTCCACTCAGCCCGCGCTGCGGGGAGCCCCATTGACTGGGCCCCGAGTCCCACTTTTCACAAACTCCAAACAAAAGTCAATTTCTTTTTTATAAGGCGAGGGAAGAAAAAAAAATCAGTTCATGTTTGAGCTCGGGAAGTTGACTTGTTGGATTATAGGGCGTCATGCTCTCTCTGTCTGTCTCTCCCATGCTTTAAAGTTGCTTCTCCCACTAAGAGAAGAGTGAAGGGGGGAAAATGGAAGGAAAAATGAGCCGTCCCCATCAATGTGAGCATGAGAGTGGGCTCTGGGAGTAGAAAGTTAGCAAGGAACCTGGACTCTGAGACCATGCTGGGGACCAAGTTGGAGCTCTTATTTAGGGGAGTTAAACTTCTTCAGCCATCTGATGCTGTTCTCAGAGGTGCCTGCAACACATTTGATCCGTAGATAGGTAGTGCTGTTGGGGAATGAGACTGAGTTAACATAACTGAAGTCAGCATATCCGCATGGGACTTTGTGATTGGGAAGTCTCCTGCCATCTTCTAACAGGAAAGGTTTTGTCATGTCGAAGTGGGCAACACAACTAGATGTCTTGTGTCCTCCTTGAATAACCTTTGACTTCCTCTGACTCTAAGCAGGTCAAAAAGGGGAATGCAGAATGAGTTTCCCAGGAATTACATCCCGTGCACTTAGAAAAACTGTAATAAATGTATATAGGAGCAAACAATGAGAGAGAGGAAAACTGAAAGAAAATTAGGGCATTACTCTTGTGCATGCAGATGTTAATAGCCATTACCAAGTTGGCACAGTTTCTGCAGCTGAGGTTATACTGGAGCATTTTGGGAAGTTAATCCCTGTAATTGCTTTGATTATCTTGTGGTATTTAAGGTATCACTTAATCAATATTTAGCCTTTCTTTTGGAAAATAGTGATCCCCAAATAAAAGAGAGAGGCTATTATCAGATGTAACTGCTGACCCTCTCCTCCTGGCAGTGGTATAGTATCAGATCTCCTAGTTACCTGCAATTTATTTGCATATATTCTGTCTTTGCAGGGGAATATTTCACACTGGATTCTGTTTGTCCCGTTTCTGCAGAGTGGATCCTTTGATCTAACTCTCACTAATTGCTTTGACACACAGGGGAGGGAGTGGGGCATCCAACAGTTAAAGTTAATTCCTCTGATTTTTTTTTAAGCATATTTTTCTTCAACCTATTCTTACTTTAATGGGAAGCACAGTGTGATTTGTTCTTCCACAACTTTGCTGCAGACTATAAGGCAGGCAAATAGAGCTTAGAGTAGAAAAGTATAGAGTGCAGCTGTTTGATTTGAAGTCAATGGTAATTCTCCTGTGTTTTATCTCTGTGCACTCTGCACATGAACTTTTGATATTTCAAGGTCCACATAAAGTGATTACAGATTTTATTTAGTCCACTTTTCAAGTAAAACTATCATTGTAGAAATGGGTGCAGCAAGAGGCAAACAGTAGGAACATCGGTTTGTGATATCCATGTAGCTCTGCAAGTATAGGTTAACTTGAAAAGAGCCTCTGGCTTCATTACTGAGCTGGGGGATTTAACACCACACCACACTCGCCCCTCCCCTGAACCTTTGACTGTGACCTTCGCTATGCCACTGCATTTGCTTTTCCCCTCTAGATGTTCTTTGACTTTTGGCTAACCTGACACTGGAAAGACTCCTCTATCTTCCCAGGCTGATCTTTCTGTCTCTATTATGTATCTGTATATAGTTCTAAATTAATCTGTCTCTGATTTTATCAGTGAACAAAGAGAGCCACAACAATCCGTAGAAAGGTGAAAATATTAGTTTAATTATTCTCTGTTTTCTTCCTCATAAGAATCCATCAAGAAAACTACAAAGATATGAAAGTGAGATTTTTTTGTATTATACATTGTCTGGCTTAGAGGTCTATAGGAAGCAAAAAGATCCTGGGCTGAAGTTTTCCTAGTTGTTGGATATGTTCTTAAAATTTTCATGATTTCTTAAAAGGAGCTTCATTAGTGTGCAGAAGACAATACAAAGAATTATCCTTTTCATTGTTCGCCTAGTCTAAACATTTCTGGCTGTCAACTACCAAGCTCCAAAAGTAAAGATGGCAATTTGCAGCACAGCAGCTGAGTTGTAGGGAACTCCAAGGGGAAGAATGGTCTGATATGTCATAGGTGTTGGAAAAATCAAAGGGATAGAGGCTGCAGAAGAGGCAGTTAGAATTGACTAGAAGGACATCATTAGTGATTTTAGAGAGAGCAATTCCTGCAGAGTGAAGTGGCTGGAAACCAGACTGCCGAGTGTCAGAGAGGTGAGTTCAAGAGAATGGGAGTAAACTAGTCATTTGAAAGGATAAGAGGTAAAGGAGATGAGAAAGGCATAATGGTATGTAGAGGAGGGTTGTTTTTGCAGAGACTTCAGAGGCTTATTTGAAAACAGACGAAGAGGGTGATCCATAGAAAGAGTCTGCTGGTGAGTCTGGAGAAGGAAAGTGCTAATCAAAGAATGAGTAGGGATGGGGGAGGTTGAAGGGACCCTAGCAGGCACTGGATGAAGAAAAGATTTTTTTGCCAAGGGTAAATGCAAAGATGCAAAGGATGAACACAACAGTCTAGAGACATTCATCAGACCATGTGCCTGGATGAAATAAAGCAGAGTAAAGGATGGAAGGTTTAGCAGGTAGGAAGGGCAACAAGGGAAGTGAAGAGGAGAGTTGGGGGCAACTATCACCAGACTTATGGGCTAAAGGAGGGACAAAAAAAGACAGATCAGAGTGGCCAAGAGGTAACTGGAGAATGCACAAGAGGTGAAAGGCAGAAACAGCCATACAGTGAGGTCAGACACTCTCTATTGAGCTGGCAGCTGAAACCTGAAGCTTTTAATACAGGACTTGAACTACAAAAAACAGCAAGAGAAACCGAGTCAGCAACAGTGAGGAGAAAAGGAGTGCTTACCAGGAACACACTAAGGCAGCAGATAATAAAATGGGAGAAAGGGACTGTCACTGCAGAATTAATGGAGTTCATAGTGAGTCAAAGAGAACTGCGGAGACAGCAGTGCCAATATATATATATATATTGACATATTAATCTGGTTTCAGCTGTGACTGTATGGGTTTCCAAAGCCCATGGTCCTGCCTCAGTTGGTGCAGTGGGGAAGTATAAGGGACATTATTTAAATAGAAAACAGCAGATAGAGAAGAATCTATGGATTCTCTTATTTTCTTCCATATAAACTTCTCAGAATCCTTAGAACTTCTCAGTTATCTGGATTTGCATCTTGGACAGATGGACTGCTTTCTGAGCCTGTCATTGTTGCTCTCTACTTAGACAGTCTAGTATTCAGCAATGGCCTCTTGAGCTAGGGCTGAGCAAAATGCTTTTCTTTCACTCCAAATTTTCTGTTCAGTGCCTGAGATCAACATACAGGTGCATATATCAACACTGAGGCACTTAAAATGCCATATTTTGGGGATGAAGTCTTTACTTTTACAACATCTCTACTATTGCACAATGCTGAGCAGGTCAGTCATCCTTACTGTGTCTCAAGCTTCTTTGTATGTCTAGTCAAACTCATCCACAAAACTCTAACACCGTACGGGGGCCTGTGGAGAAGTAAGAACAAGAATTGTGCCTTTTTTTCTATCACAGGGAGTGTATAGATGGTTCTTGGCTCCCAAGAGAAGCCTATTGGGTTGAAACTCTACTAATGTGATCTGTGTGTTGGGCACTATGTTTGCTGGCACAAGTTAGGCAACAGGGTAGAGTTGATTTTTCATATCTACCAGACACGCAGATACTACTGAGTCATGGAATTGTTTAGGTTGGAAAGGACCTTAAAGATCATTGAGTTCAACCATTAACCTAACAGTGACAAGTCTACCCTTAAACTATGTCCCCAAGTGCCACATCTACATGGCTTAAGTACTTCCAGAGATGGTGACTCCATCACTTCCCTGGGAAGCCTGTTCCAATGCTTGACAACCCTTTTAGTGAATAATTTTTTCCTAATATCCAATCTAAACCTCCTCTGGCACAACTTCAGGCCATTTCCACTTGTCCAATTGCTTGCTACTTGGGAGAAGAGACCAACCCCCACTTTTCTATAACCTTATTTCAGGTAGTTGTAGAGTGATAAGAGGCTTCTCTGAACCTCCTTTCCTGCAGGCTAAATGGCCCCAGTTATCTCAGTTTGGTATGTACCAGAATGCCAGTTGTATTGGCTGCACTGTGTTCTCCTCAATCATCTGCTCAGGCCCATCAGGTAAATATGTAATGTCCTTTTGGGGACAGCTGACTGTGAGGACAAGATTGCTGCAGAGCACTGAGGTTGTCAGAGATGATCAAAGCTTCTGCTTCTGCCAGAGTGCCAAGCAGGAAAGAAACACTATTTTTTTGTGGGTAAATTAAACATATTTGATAAGGAAACCATCAAGATGCAGCAAATGTCCTTATACAAATGCTCTGCTTTGTATAAAGTCACCTTTGAGAATTAAGTTCACTCTAAAATTGCAAAGGTCAAGGACTTTGTTTCTCTGTTTCTGTTGAGTCCATGGGTTCTCCCCTACATAAAAGTTCAGAAGATGGAAAAAGCCCACACGAGCCTCATGGTCTGGGAAGCCAGCTCATCACATCCCTCAGGACTGAGAAGGTGGCAAGGTGGAATTTCTAGTCTAAGAAATAGTACTGCAGTTGGAATATTTGCTGTACCTTGGGTCCTGCTCCAGTCTTTTCAAGGCAGTGGATTCAATGAGCTGTGTGTCCAGGACTTCACTGCCAGTTTGACCTAAATAAACCCTGTGTTTCTCTTGCGAGACCAACTAAATGCACTTTAGAAGTTTTGTTTTACACTCTCTGTCTGTAAATCCTTTTTATGATTATTTGTATGAAATTGTTATTTCTAGATGACAACTGAACATAATTTAACTGCAAGGCTATCTGGTAAAAAGAGTTAATTTCCTCTGGAAAATTATGGGCTCAGCTGGAGGGTGGCATCTTTCACAGTCCGTGAAATCGGACTTTAGAGTCAGATAGTCAGTTCCAGTTCTGAGTACACACATCCAGTGTGTTGTGTCAAGAAGATAACAAATGTCCCAGTTGCTGTGAAATATTTCCCCAGATCATTTATTTAGTTTGAAAAAACAAGTTTTAAATTGCCTGTTATGTTCATTACTGACTGTCCTGGTTTTGGCTGTGATCGTTTTCTTCCTAGCAGCTGGTACAGTGTGGTGTTTTGGATTCAGTTTGAGAAGAATGTTGATAACACACTGATGTTTCAGTTATTGCTAAGTAGTGCTTACTCTAAGTCAAGGACTTTTCAGTTTCTCATTCTCTGCCAAGAGGAGGTGCACTGGAAGCTGGGAGGGAGCGTAGCCAAGACAGGAGACTTGAACTAGCCAAAAGGATATTCCATGCCTTAGAAGATCATACTCACTATACAAAGTGGGGGGAGTTACCTGGGAGGGGACAGTTGTAGTTTGGGGTCAGGCTGGCATTGATCAGTGGGTGGTGAATAACTGCATTGTGCATCATTTGTCTTTCTTGGGTCTTATTTTTCTCTCTCTTTTTGTTGTCTCTCTCTTCAATACAACCATTATTATTATTGTTAATATTATGTTTATTGAAATTATTAAACTGTTCTTATCTCAGTCCATGGCTTTTACCTTGTTTCTGCTTGTCCCGCTCAGTCCCACTGCTGGGAAGTGTGTGTGTATGTGTGTGTGAGAGAAAGCAGCTGTGTGGTACTTAGTTGCCAGCTGTGGTTAAACTATGACACTGAGAAAAACGGCTTACATTTTATTCTACTGAGTGTTAACCAGGTTTTCCTAATTAATTAGTCATTGGATTATTTAAGATGCAAAGGCAGTTGAAATTACATTACAAGACATCTAAATTATTTTTATCAGAGCCCTCTGTTGTGTTTGGTATTGTATAAACAAACAGAAGAGATTAATTTTACTTGCCTTTAGAGATCTGAATTGCAGAATTGGTTATCTTCATCTCTCCTTATGATGTTTTTTTGATGCATTTCTCAGATCTATTTCAGACTTTGAATTTGGATGAGATTAATTGCATTGTAAAAGTCTCAGTTTAGTAGATGACTTAAAAGTAACTGTCTACTTCCTGCCAGGTGAATCCCAGACAGGTCTTTAAGGACTTTACTGTTTAAGAGGGGGAAAAGTGCAGAAGACAGAAGAAGGGAAATATCCTTATCTCCTTCTCACAAATGGGGAACAAAAGTGCAGAGGGACTGAAGGTGGGATTCATCTAACCACAAAAACAGGCATTTGCAATACTAGCTACAAATGTTCAAGCTTGCTATGTGGACTTTCATAGTCAATTGTGAGAAAACTCTTCTGGGGCATAGCTCATTCTTCCTGTACAGACATCCAAAGTAGGCATTTCTGTTTAGTAGTTGTATGATGTCTTGTATTCCATTGACTCTCAAAGTATCCAGTCTCGCAAGGCTCAGATGCAAATAACTTCACATTGATATTAAAGGTCAGGTGAGATGAACTCCTCTGGCTTCATGTCACTTGGGAGGTTTTTGTTGGTATCTGAGAATGAACACAGTTTTCCTGAGGACCTTAATGCTGATTCCCTACTCTGAAGACCTTTTGCTTTAGTACAAATACTCCAAGTCAGAGCCTGACACTGGGGTCCCTGAAAGCTTTTGTTAAGCTACAAAAGGCAATATGTAACCACTGATGTGGGATCACTGGTCTCCCCTCTGAATGGTCAGGTAAAACACTGCCTGGTTGCGGTGCTCAGCAGGAGCAAGGTAGAGCCCCAGGCCCCCATTAGTTCTCCAGCTGCCCAGTGGCAGAGGCTTTCAGAAGGAGGGAAGGTGAGCCACTTCTTTGTATCTTGATCCCCTACATGTAATTCAGATGTCTTTCCCAACTGAAGATATTTTTGGAAGGTGACAAGATTCAAATATCCTCAGAGTTACATATCCACAGCCAAGATGTGACTAGGACAACCAAGAGACAGTAGGGAGGATGATTAATATACTTTGCACCACTTGATGGGAGAGAAAAGAAGCAGTAGATGTCATCTTACATGTCATTTAATCTACTAGAAAATATGTACATGGTGGCAGAATCAAGCTATCAAAAAATAATTTAGAAACTCAGACTTTTGCTTTGGCATGTTGCTTTTTACATGACCACAGCTTTCATACCTGATCGGTTCAAGGCTTTCTTTTTTTAATGCTACTTTGGTGACACAAAACTTCTGTAAAGATGGAGAAACAGAATCAAGGTCAAAGCTGCCATTTTCCACTGTGAATCAATGGCAGTGAGGGATAATACTGGAGATAGCCTGATTTCAGGCCTTTTTTAATCACTATATCATGCTTCCTCCTTGGTTAATCCAAACATTTCACCAACCCGTACTGTTCTATTTTTTGTTTCAATATAAATTTGAAGCTCAGATCATTCTGTCCAAGAATATGGGTTGCACAGTCAGATATTTGTGCACAGATGTACATCTGTATGTTTATACTGGGGAACAATTGTTACTGTCTTCTACTCTGCTCTGTTGTTCTCTGCTGAGTAGAGAAAAGTAGGAACAATTAATTTAATGTCTCTTCTATAAGCCAAAGAAGCACTCTCAATCTTTACTTTCAAGAAGCAATTAACTTCAGGTTTATTAGTCAAGTTGTGCTATGAAGTTTCAGTCTTTCATTGTACACTCTGAATTTTAATTACAATTTATTAAAATAATTTAATTGACTTCAGTCAATGGGCGTGAATGAGGGCAGAATTTCCCTGAGAAAGCCGTAGACAGAAGAAAAGGCCACCCATCCTAAATGCCTTCTGCCTGCCCTTTCTTGGGTTGCATCAGACTGTTTGAAAGAGGGCTGCATTTATCATCTTTGATGCCTCCAGCTCAATGGTCAATTCATATTAGATTCCACAAAAGGCAGTGAACCAAATTCATCTCTGATACAATTCCATTGACTTCAATGGTCTTACCACAGGGATTAATCTAGCCTAATATTATAGTGTTAGAATGCATGTGTGTGTACTATTAGCCCAGACTCTTTGCTGGAGATCATGCCATGTAAAAGCTGATAGCTTGTTGCAGTTGCAATTTGCTCAAGAAATCCAATTCCTTTTGTTGACCCACTGAAGTTGACATTCCAAAAAAAGAAATAAAAAAAGAGAGAGAGACCAAAACCCCCTCCAAATCCCTAATCAATTTGGAACCACAGCAGAATTTAGATGTATATTTGCTAATTTGGTGTATTATGCATGCAAATATTGGTATAAAAGGTGTTTCAATTATTTTCTAAGGCAGGGACCTATGCATTCTCTGCAGTCACAAAGAGTTTAAATGGAGTTATTTTTCCCTGCCTATAATCGTTCTCCCTTTTAAGTACCCAGGCAGAAAAAGTAAGTTTACTGCTTCTAGCACAATGGCTCTCTTCACTTTTAGGTTTGGGAGACCTGGGTGACCTACGAAAGTTAATTAGAAGGTTAACAAAGACTAAGGCAGAGTAGAATACAGCGCCTCTCCTCCAGCCAAAGATGTCATCCATTAATTAGGGAAATCGTTAAGGTGGCCTTTATTGAATCCATAGAAAATCGGCAGTTTGCAGTCGACAGTTTTGATCAGATTTTCCTCTCCCCGATAATACTACCCTTAATCGTAGAAGATGCGGAGGGTTCGGGATGGGGTGGGAGGGGTGAGGGGAAAAGTGTGTGTGCACATAGGGGGAGTATGTGTTTCAGCGACATTACAGTTAAACAGCCGCCAATTGTGACGGCTTTGATTCTCAGGCTTACATGGCATACTTATTCCATGATGTAATCTTTATTGAACCTGGAAGCTTGGTGGTGGGGGGCAGGGGGCAAGTGAAACTCGCTGCTGCTGCCGCTGCTGCCTCTCAGCCGCAGGAAGCCCTGGGAGTTAATATTGCAGTCATCATAGGCAGAGCTTGCTGCTTTTGCATGGTAATATGCTATCTGACTCCCCTTTCCTCCTCACTGAAGAGTGTCTGCTTCTAGCACTGAGAGCAAACAGCCATCTGCACAACAGACCCTTCACTTCTCCAAGAATACATTCTCTTTAAAGTTGAAGGGCCTTTTTGTAGATCTTAGCTTTTTTTTTTTTAATATATATATACTCTTTTTATCCTACTACAGTACCAAAGTAGTGCTGCTATGGAGAATTTCAAGTGAAATGTTAGACAGTCCTGGCATTTTAACATGTATATTTTTTAACCTACTGGGAGAATTGGTTGGCTGAAAGTCTTTGCTGGTTTAGTTTTAACATTTTTCCCTACACATTGAACAAGGACTGTGGTTACATCGAGCCCAGCCTGTTCAGTGTTGTAACCAAGAAAGTGACCTAGCATTGAAGAAGTGTTCTGTTTGAGCATGGGAAGCCATCACCTTCCAGGGGAGACAGGCAAAGACAAAGGTTGCCACAGCCTAGGATGTTTATGTTTAAGCAGTGCTGTCCTTGTTCTCATGTCCTGAAACCTATTGCCCGGAACCATCAAGACTTGTTTTGATATCTAGAGGACTATATCCTATGCAGCACGTCATACAAAGTGTCTTAGAAAGATTTTAAAAATAAAACTATTGGATGAATAATGCTTTAACTGACTGGTGTTCAGAATAAATTATGCACTTATTCCAGGACATTAAAATGAACAAGCTACTAAGAAAATATTGTACTTATTGTTGCACCTCAAATTCTGGTAAAGGGCTTTTTCATCTTAGCATGAATTTCTCTACCAAAAAGAATTTGAGTGGGAAATGCTAAGAAAAAGCAAGTTTTCATATACACAGGGCACACAAATGCCTTTTTGCCTATATCTTTCTGTACAGTCTATTAGATAGTATTTTTTATATATAACCTATAATTCAAGCTCTCTTATAAAATCATTCAAGTTTACTTTTTATTTGATTATGCAAAATATATCACATTGAAAGCAAGTATCAGCACAGAAATAATAGCAAAGAACTGCTGAGCTACTTATATGCTCCGTGCAACCCTCGGCTTTTCTGCATCCTTGTTATGTCAAAAGAGTTTGTCCTGGTTTCAGCTGGAATAGAGTTAGTTTTCTTCCAGGTAACTGGTTCAGTGCTGTGGTTTGGATTCAATATGAGAACAATGTTGATATCACGCTGATGTTTTAGTTGTTGCTAAGTAGTGCTTACCCAAAGTCAAGGACTTTTCAGTGTCTTGTGCTCTGCCAATGAAAAGATACATGAGAGGCTGGGAGGGAGCGTAGCCAGGACAGTTGAAAATTCTCCAAATTAGTCAAAAGGATATTCCATACCACAGAACATCATGCTCAGTATACAAATTGAAGGGTGCTGTCTGGGAGGGGCTGGTTGTGGGTCAGGGACAGGCTGGGCATTGGTCAGTGGGTGGAGAGCAATTGTCTTGGTATAACTTGCCTCTCTGAGTTTATATCTCTCTTTTTGTTGTCTCCCTTTTCATTACTATTATTGTTATAATTATTACAATTATTATTTTATTTCCATTATTAAACTGTTCTTATCTCAACCCATGGGTTTTACCTTTCTTTCCTATTCTCCTCCCCATTCCCGGGGGTCTGTATGTGAAGGAGTGGCTGTGTGATACTAGTTGCCAATTGGAGTTAAATCATGACAAGGAGAAGGAACAAGGTATATACTTCATGAGTAAGGATTTCTCCATGCTTTGAAGAGCTCCCAGAGACTTGAGATTTGCACTGGAGAGGCATTGTGTTCCCACAGCTCTGTTTTGGACATTTTTCTGTTTTAGGCTAAGAGACAAACTAACTCATCCATTGTGTAGCCACCGAGATCCCCAGATAAAGTGCTATAAGTGGGCCACACTCTATTATGCTTTTATTATGGAGCAGCAGAGGCTGTTCAAGAGTTACATTGGATTTTTAGATGTTTTTCTACTGCCTTTGTCTTCTAGTAGCAGTCCTGTGGCTTTGAGAGCTTTGGACTCCGACTAGAGGCGGGTTCCTAAATTTAAGGTGGCATCTCTGAGAGGCTTTGGAAATCATTCTGAATAGGGCAATGCAGGGTCTCTGTTGCTTAGACATGTTTTTGTATCACTGTATCTTCCTTCTTAAAAATGCCTTTGAGGATGGAGAACTGGTGTTAGTGTTTACTTCATTGCACTCCTGCAATGAGTTTTCTGGCAATATTGAACAGCATTTATGCAAAACCTCTCGTAATCAGTGCTTTACTAATAGAGGTGTTGTTGGGAGTATGGGCAGGATCCAATCTCAAGCATGGGAGAAAATTCTTGTAACCATAATTGTAAGAAGCATACAAAACATGAGAAATGATGACTTACAGATGTTTTTTTCTCAGCTGATGCTTCTGGAGGTGAAGTCGAAATTTGTATCCTTGGTATGGAACTTTACTGGAATTTTCATGTGATTTTTTTTGCCCTTGGCAGCTGTGACAGGGAGCAAAGCAAACACAAATCACTGCAAACACAATTTTCCAGTGATTTCACAGTTAATACAGCTTTGAGAAGGCTGGTAAAAGGTACACACTAGTATTACTTTTTAACTATGTTCTATACAGCAGCTCTTTAACTGAGCAAGGGAGAAGTGACTTCAAGTTTGGGGTTTTTTTAAATTCACTTAGCTTAAATTGCTTAAAATGGCACAGGAATGAATCAGTACAGGACACAAGTCAAAAGGAGACCACTTTAAACTGTAGGAAGTTCTCCGGACATCCAGGAGCCTGGTTTTAGCTGCTTGGGCAGTTTTTCTTCTGCCATCTTCTATAAAAACATCACGGAAGGTATGTCAGGGGAAGCCCCAGTGTCTAGACGGTAGACAATTCCACTTAATTTTAGTCATCTGCTCCTTCTTAAGTCTTCTGAGTGTTTTTTTTCTGTTGGGTGCTGGCAGAGGAACACTTGTAGATCTCACTCTTAAGACTCCCATGTCAAGACAAGATGAACTGTGCCCTGAACATGCCTACTGCTTGGAGTAGAAAGGGGATCTGGGAGAACAGCCTCATCTGAGTCAGGCTCAACCTTGAAACTGAGTGCTGTAGCTAAACCAGAGGCATTTTCTTGTGAAGGGACTCCCAAACATAACATCTTGTGGGAGGACTGAAGGATCACTGGAAAGCTATGGGGTGGAAAAGGAGATACCTAGAGAAGAGGAGAGAGTTGGCTGTGCTGAAAAGGAATTTCACTCCTGGGATTTCTCAAGATTTGCATTTTTAATAAATAGCTGAGTGCAAAACATGACAGCATCAGCTATAAAGAGAAGGACGGGAATATTCAGCATGAAGAGACGATGGCCTTTACACAGAATGAAGATAGTTTGGAATCATGCAAAATGCCCTCGAAGATGAATTGGAAGGATTTCTGCTTAAAGCCAGAAGTTCATTACACAGAAAGGCAAAGGGGGGAAAAAACCCACCTCCTTCTGTTATTTTACCACACTCTGACCATGAGACGTTATGTTATAGGGCTGCCAAGTAGGCAAATGCAATTCTAGGTTATATCAAATGAGCTGTTTCCAGTAGAGAAAGGAAAGCAGGAATGCTGTGCTCTGCCATGCACTGAGACTTCCTGTGGAATTCTATGAACAAAACCTGTAGAAATGGAGGCTATCACAAGTGACTAAAATGAGGTCTAAAGACCTAAGAAAAGAGCATGAGACCTTGCAGAAGGGATTAAAGCAACATCTGAAGGCTTTGCTGAAAGGCTTGGGAGATGGCCTGAGACTGGAGGTAAAATTTTTTAGGGGCAGCAGAAGCTGGAACAAGTTCAAAATAAATGAATAAGGAACCAGTAACCAGATGGCTGAGGACCAGCAGCTTTTCCGGGGACAGGGAAGGCCAAAGAATCTTTGGCAAGCTTGGAGGTTGCTAACTGAGCAGGACAGCAGTAAGGATTAAAAAAAGCTAAAAATACCAACAGCACAAGGAAATCAGAAAGTTGCAAAAGTCAGAAACCTGATGAGGAATTAAGGCTGTCAGTGGACTTCTGCTGTCTAGCCTTATAACACTCACAACTGCAGAAACTGCAAGGGAAGGAGTCGAACAAACTGTACCAATACACAAGAAACTGGCTAAAAAAAATTGCAGTGAATGATGTGAGGAGGCATGCCCAGAACCTTTATGCCAGAGAAGATGGACAGCAACAGTGTTTCCTGGGAACTAAACAGGTCTGAAACATTACCTGCAGAGGAAAAAAAAAAAAAAGAGTTTAGTTTCCAAACTGGTGCGCAATTTCTAAAGCCAGAAACCATTCCAGTAGGTTGGGGCTCAGTAAGGATCTTGGAGAAGAGAAGGGGAGAATCTACCTAAGCTGAGGAGAACCTGAGGAGCCTTCTCTCCTGGCACACCTCCAGCAAAGACTGCCAAGATGCTTTGGCAATGGACCAGCTTAGAGGGACTCAGCTGGACTTGGCGTGGCCTGCAAAGACCAGTGAAAGGAGGCCAGAGCTGTTCTGAGAGGTGCTGGAATTTGTCACGGGGCTCAGCTGCAGCTGTACGCTGAAAAGGGACATTACTGCGGGAGAGAGAGAGCAGCTCAGTGCTGCAGACACAGTGAGCATGGACAAGAGTCAGGTGGGATAGGAATCCTCCTGATGGCACTTCCAAGTGATTAGATGGAATGATAGAGTTGGTTTGTATGACGGGGAAAATGGTTACTAAGCCCTGTTAACTGCTCACTTGAGGGTGCAAGGTAGAGAAATACTGCAATAATGATAGCCTGAAGTGTAATCAAAATGAAGTAACTGGTAGTACTCAGTAAAAGCCCTTGCCCAACTTTGAAGGGGAAATGGTGCGACTTATTGACCTGAAAGTACAAGGGAGTACAAGGGTCAGAGCTGTTGACCCAGCCATCTCAGGCAGGTGTGTTAGCTGCAGCCAAATGTGTGAGGGCTTACCAGTTCTGAAGACATGGAGCGTTAGCTGAGCATACAGGCCATTGGGTGAGCATGGGCTGAAGAGAGGAGAGACCACGGTGGGCTCCACAGCTTATTGTGAGAGGCCAGTCTCTCAGCAGTGGGGTCTAGACTGACGTCCTTGCAGATGTTGCGTGGTTGAAGTAGATGAGCTAAAAGTAGCTGATTCGTAGGGCATGAATGACTTTGTTATAGAAGGTGTCACAACAGATTGTGCTCTGCCAGTAGAAGAAAGTTGAGGAGGATCCAAGGTGTGCCTTGAGATCTGGGAAATCTTGGCAGTGAATGTTGTTGTGCATCGGGGGTGGCACCTCCATAAGCAGGTTGCTTTGGAGCAGCAGCTTAGGTTCAAAGCTAATCCCACAACGACGCCCATTAGCTGCAGTCTAGCTCAGAGACAGAGATGCTGTACTGCAAATGAGCTCCTCTCCTGTCAGAGAACACTACTTGGGCAGCACCACTTGTGTGGTGGGGTGTTCAGTCCAGAGAAGCTGACTTAATATTATATGAAGGAAACTGCTCCCTGTACCCCCCTCCTCCCCCACCAATCCCCTGGCTTCAGGTAGTGTAGATTTGGAAGCCAATAATTGTTTCTGTCCTCTGTTCAGCCAAAATTCTTCCTTACACCAACACAGCCAGAACATATGGTAACTGTGCAGTTGTGAGTTATGGGCAGCAGAGAGATGGTCAGCACTGGGTCAGGATATCTTTTAATGACTCCAGTTAATGAAAAAGACTATGAAATTGTGCCTCTGCTAAGAGATCAAGGAAAGTTCCTCTGAGTCCTGAAGTCACTTGTTCTACTTCATAATGAAGACTTAAGGCTCATTTTTAGAGGCATTGATCCATTAAACTGCCTGACACTGTCTAGGGAGAAGGCATTGTACAGAGCACTGAAGACCTAAAGGTGCCTTCAGCAGTAACTTGGATGACATCCACAGGTCTGGTGAAGGGAGACAACCGTGTGTGCCTCAGTACAAAGTAGAACATGCTGAAAGAAATAACACTGCTGTAGGTGCAGCCAGTGTCATGAAAGGATAACACCTTGGATATTGCAGTCTGGTTTCCATACTTGGTTTTAAAGAAGAATTGGCAAGTGGCAGTGGAAGCAAAGAGCAGTGGTGAAGGGCAGGAGACAGCATTTCTACTGCGTCAGTAAGCAGCACTTGAAAGTGCCGGCTTCTGGCTGACACTGAGTGATCTTGGAAGCAGTCACTGCAAAATAGGTCCCTCTCAGCCTGTCTGCTCTGCCGAGATGGCTCAGGGCACACTCAGAGACTGCTGGTAAGAAAGACTGCATTTACAATGAGCCTGGGATCAGATCAAGGCTACCACTGAACTTGAGCTTCCTGAAATGAGAGTTGCTCTGAAAAGGGACTCCTTCTCATGGACACACAACTCAGAGAGAGAGCTTTTTCTAACAAAAAGAAAAATATGGCTGTGCACAGGACTGGGCATTTTCCCAGGCAGTCACAGATGTGCAGAGTTTTGTGGAGCTCTGAATTTACTACGAAGGCCTTGTTTGTGGATTTGTCAATATTGCGGACTTACTATATAAACTGGGTAAGAAACATCAACTGCAGTGGCATGTGAAATTTAACCGCTTCAGAATTAACTGGGGGTGTTTTTTTTGTCTTGGTAGATCCAATTTTAAAACCTTTAGGGGGTTTGTAGCCCCTGCAGGTCCCTGCAGCTAAGAGGCTGCTCTGAAATAAAAATACATAGGTGATGTAAATATGAAGATTTAATATTTAATTTATAAAGTTGAAGATCTAGTATCAACAATGATCTAAGTAATACAGAGAAGTTCAGAGAGTCAGGTTGCCTACAAATGGGAGAAGTAGTGGAATATATAGTCACACTCATGCCCTGCAATGAATGCTACAGACAACTTGTCCCAGCTGCCTGGTGGAAGCCAGTTTCAAATGTTGCCCTGAGACAGATTGCTCAAGAGAGGCACTCTAGAAAAGAAGATAGTCCCTCCACTTCTATAACATGTCTAGGTTCAAAGTTTTCTGATATGTGTCCTGAAAACTACTACAGAATCAGATATTCTGACAAAATGTAGATACTTCCCAAGGTCTCTGCTATGGATGTAACAAGCTGAGTAACTAGAAAGTCTATGGCAAATGTTCTCATCCCCGAGTGCTGGAGAAGTGTCATTATGAGAGGTATTACAGAGAAAATTATGTAAAATTATGCAAAAGTTGGGAAAACTTACCTAGAAATGGTTCTCGTACAAGCTAATGAACCTAAATACCTCATAGCTCAGTCCTGAGTTATGCATGAGTTTTGAAACTGCAAGATATCTGGAGAATGCAAAAAATCTTAGACAAACTACTAGAGGATTTGTGCTGAGTAAAACACTAGCAAAAAGCATAAGAAATTTGGCAATAAATGAGCTCTTTGTAATAATTGGGCTGTTGGAATAGAATAGATACATGGAGTACGGAAGCAGCTGGCTAAGGCTGTATTAGAGAAGCGATGTAGAAAGGGAGCCCAAGGTTTGTTTTCATTCTCCTGGACTCCCAAACAGAAACATCCCTGATAAGGAAGAGAGTCAATCACATGGTTGTACATGGCATGCATTATACAGCTAAGGACTCTAGGTCACATCATCAGCTGGGAGAGAGCAACACAGCTTCATTTCCTGTCATGAAACAGCACTCAGTCCTCCCAGCTGCTGATTTGGTTCCTCTGTGCTCGTCTGCTCCAATAAATGAACGGGTTTCCCTAGCAGCTTGATTTTCTGGATGTTGCTTTTTGCTGTGGACATTGGGAGGAAGCAAGATGCATCCTTCAAGAGGAGACTTTGAAAATTGGCCGGAAGATAACTCCTTATCCACAGTCACCCTTTGCCACCTTATCGTGCACCAGAGATCAACACAGCATGCTTGACTGGGATAGTTCTCTTACACTCTGCTGCAGAGAGGGAGCTACCTTCCTGACTCCTGCCATCTCTGTGGTGTGTTTAAGACCTTAATCTCAGTCTTGGGAAGAAGGAAATTTTGTTTGCTTTTTCAGAGAGTGGAAAAAAATATCAAGATGGATCCTCAAAAGTTACCTTGTTCTGATCAAAGTCCCTGTGTACCCCTGCAGAGCACACAGCCAAAATACAGTTCTGAATAGAGTGAATAAAAGATAACCCCACCTGCTGCTGTGGGAATGGATGAGAGGGAAGACTGGAAGAGAATAGGATAAACTGAGAGCATGACTTAGAAGACAGTGAAAGGCAGAGACCAATTTGTCCCCTGCATCCTGTACAGCATCTCACCCAGTAAGTCTGACTGCCAGGAGAGACTGTGGGGCTTTTCTATGGCATCCGAAACGAGTTGCAGGAATTAGGAAAGAAAGGGAGTATGAAACTGTGTCCCTTGATCTAGGGGGATCTGGAAGGGGCAGATGCACCCACAGTGGAGTGTACAGAAGTTGGGAGGTACAGATTGAGATAGGAGGGGAGTGAGGGTATCTCAGGTTTGCAGCACTAAGAGACAGTTCTGAGGATGGCAGGGACTCAGCAGGTGTGGAAAGGAGAAATCTCTGCTTAGAGATCTGCAAGTCAATGTCTCTCCACTCTGAGTCTGTTCAGCAATGCCTTCTGGTACTTCAGGATGAGGGGAGGGGTGCTGCTGGGTAACCTCCTTACCTAGCCCTGCAGGAGTTACTGCCTCAGCTCCTAGTCCTTCCTCTGGCAGCTCCTGGAGGTCTTAGGAGAGCTGAGAGGACCTCTGTGCTCAGCATCCTCAAATGCAGTGTGAAGAGGGGAGAGTGTTGCATGCCTGGGAGGCTGTCCTGCTCCACGGAGACCCAACAGAGATACAGGCTTGCATTGAGAACGTGCTGCAGCTTAATCAACAGACCTCGCTCTCTAATAGCCTGTGGAACGAATGTTACTTCCTACCATGCCATATTGCTTACAATATTGTCACATAGCAAATAAACTGAAATTCCAAACTTTCCAGGTCATGAACTCTAGGCTGTTGCAGTCTGTGCCAGGGCATGCCAAAGCTTGGAGCACAGTAAACCTCCTAGAACCAGCAATCACACACAGAGCCCATGAAGGCGGTTCACTGCTCCCTCCACCGGGGCTGTTATCCAGACAAGCTGAGGAGGATCTGTTCTTTAACTCCGGTGGGCTTGGAATCAGGTTTATATTTCTTTTGAAACCCTTGCCACATGGGCAAACAAGTTGCACTGGGTGGTGTAATCTGAGAGCGAAATTAAATGAAGAGGTGACGCGCCAACTGCGTGCACAAAACAAGGGAAGCGTTTCCAAATCACAAGCTGCCACAGAGCAATGAGTTTTTACATAATAACAAAATTAGGGTTTGGATGACTGGTATTCTTCAACAAACTTTTCAGAAATATTTCCTGGAGCAAACCCAAAGAGAGAATCCTCATTTACCCTATTCCTTTCAGAGGTAATTGAATTCACTTGTTTAGGGTTTCTGCCTCCTCCACCTTTCATTCAGTGGCAATGTGAATTCTGCTAATCTCTCTACAAAACAGTCAATCTCCTCTAGTCTCACTAACCATCATTCAGCCACCCAGTAATGAAAAATTGCTTTGATCCTCTCCGTTTGCTTCGTCTCGCAAAAATATCTGCTTAAAAAGAAAAAAAAAATTAAATCTTTAATAAACTCTTGCACCCAAAGGAATGCATACCATTAGTTCAGTGGATTTTTTTTCCCCCTGCAGTGCGTTGTTTGAGAAACCCTGAGAGTTAAGAAGATTGCAAAAGTGGCTCATAGCTTTGGAAATGGGTGTACAGTGTTAACAGGAGTGTCCAAATGGTTATGCAAGCCACGGGAAATTATGTAGAGGCAAAGAGGGGAAATGCAGGGAGCAGATTAGTAGGCACTCCTTCTGGATACCACATTTATGAGTAAATGTGGGTTACAGATTTTTCAGACTACAGCCTTCCTGCTGCATGCAGCTACCCAGCGCTGTATTCACGCCATAATATCCTTGGATAAGCTGGACCCTGCTTTCGACATCTATTCTAGGAGGAGATCTGAAAACCATCTCCCCAGGAGATTACATTACTTGTCAATCATCTGTCTACAAGCCAGAAACTTTCCCCAGTTTTTTCAGGGAAGCTTACTGCATGCAGCCTGTCCAGCATCATTGAACATATACTTTTCTACTGGTTCATTTTCAAATACAAATTTTCACAGCAACCAGCAAAAATTAAAACCTGTTCTGAAAAAAACACACACATGCTCCTTCTTCTTTGTCCCTCTTGGGAAAAGTTCAGAATTGTGGGAAGTGTGAAAAATACTGTACTTCTGTCTGAGAGGAGTTAAATAAAAATTAATTCCTCCTAGTCCTCATTTTCTCCAGTTCTGTGGAAGCCACAAACACAGTCATTTCTTCACTGGTGAAAGTAAGTGCTTTTTCTCATTCCTCTTCATTCCTTGGAAAAGAGTGCAGCCAGCCTCATACGGCACAAATCTCTGCTTATTTCTGTGATGAATTTACAGGCTAATTTCCTCCTGCCTACTATTCTGAGCCATCAGATCATGAAATCTGCTGCTGTAAGGCACTCTCTAACACCTGGAAAAAAGTTACCGTGCTTTGAAGTCATGTAGCACTCTTCAGGAGAGAATCGCAGGCACACTGCAAACACTTGGAGACAGATCAAGGGAACACTGCAAGTGAGTCATTTTACTTGAATGAAACACACTTCCATTCCCCACACAAATATGTGTCTATATGTGTGCTTTTATTTTCCTAGACACATTAGTTTTAGTTATTTACCCATTTGTGCTCCAGATAATTACATGCTGCGGATTCAATTGGATGCAGATTTATTCTTCACTTCCTGTCCTAAATTCTCTGCAATTAAACAGCTGCTGTGTGCTTGGTGTAATAAATTTACACAAAATCTGGGATGGTTTGGCATAGCAGAAAGGTTGTTTGGCATGGGCTTAGGAGAGCTACATTACGTACAACTGGCAACTCCTGTGCAGGTTATGCTTTCTCTCCCAAATGAGAATCGCTCTAGCACATCCAGAACGGGCCATTGGCATGACGGAAATGTTTACAAATTTATAACTTCGTTTACTTGGCTGCTTTGAATATTCACCCCCAACCTGAAAAAGAAAATGTCCTTAGCTTTCCTGAGCTAAGTCTTTAGAAAGACCTAGTTGAAAAGGAACAAGAAGAATAAATTCTTCAGGAAATCCCTGTCTGCAGAAATACTTTCACTTCGTTTTATAAGGTGGAGCTTTCTTCCCCCACTGACGAGAAGGGTGGGAAATAGAGGAGAGGCACTTTTCACGTATTTATGTGGATGCCATAATATTTTGCAGCATTTTGCACTGTCATTAATCAGATCAGATGGTGATCTTATCCTTTGCCAGAGCAATTCCTGACTTCCACCCTGTTCTGATCCACCTGCCTTGGGGGCAGATCTCATACCCCCAAGTCAGGCATCTCCCCATTGACATGTGCCCATCAGCCATGCAGCATTCCCTTCTCCTATGGCATTTGTGGCCTCAAATGACTGTGGTCTGTGTGCCAGCATGAGCAACGCACAGCTCTTTTGGGGGAGCAGATGTAAAGTCTGCTCTCATGGGGCCTACAGTCTGGAATTAGAAATGTACTTCTGTTTATGGGTTAGCACACGTGTCTTTTTGTTTCCTGATACCTTCTGCATAATGAAGTCAATGAGAGTTAAACTCTTCAGCTGTGATTCACATATTCATTAATCTCCTGCAGTAACAAGGATGAATTTTACAGCACATACAGTGTGCTTATTACCAGTGTAAACAACTTGCTGCATCCAAAAAAAAGAGTTGCAGGAATTAGGTCCCATTGTATTGAACTGAAGGGAGGAAGGTTTAGAAAAATATGCTATGCACTGCTACCTAGGCCTAGATGGCTGCAATCTGGTTATTGCACAGCAGTAATTCTGGATCTTGAAGTGACACCTGGCCCCATGGTTTCCACAAGTGTCATTGGGGTTTGCTGAGGCCCCGCAGGAATTAACAGGGATTTAGCAAAGCGTGGGAGTCGCTAAAAAATGCCTAGAGAAACAACACATCTGAACCCAAGAGAGATTACTCATTTAACTTATCAATTCAGGGGTGAAATGGTGTCCAGGAAAAAGTGGAGAGCAGATCATGTTGGGTTTCTTCAGCAGGAGTTCCCAGGGTAGCTTTTTTTTTCAGAGATCACCCCACAGGCTGACTTTTGGAGTCACACACTCAGGCATATCCCTCTCTCAGAGGGCTCTGAAGGCATTTCTACACTGTATCTGCTCCCAACCCGTCTCCATAGAGTTGCACTATTGTGGTTCCCTTCAGAAACCCACACGTGGTACTCATGCAGCTGCAAGACCGCAGGTGCCTCTGGGATTAGAGGGAATGTGACGTGCCCAGGATAATCTTTCATAGGAGAGGCTGAAGAACCTCACTTCTTTTCAAGAAGAAACATACATCTTTTTATTCCCACCCTTTTCACACTTTGTGACTGTGTCTACTCCTTCCCTGGGAATATCCAAGTTGCTTTGACTTAAAGAAACAAGTTGAGCACCTCTTAGTCCTTGGGCATTTGAGAAAGGATAATTTTCCATTTACCAAATCATTTTTACTCAAGTCCTGTTCACGTTATGGTGGTTCCCCCTCACCCCACCCCAATGAGCTGAAGAGGAAGAGGATTGGGCCCATGACATGATACAATTTCTCTTGTGTTTTTTGCTCCTCAAAGATTCCACTCTAATCTACATTTTCTTTCTCCTGTGAAATGAGGCCAGAATTATCAAGACTTCTGGTCCTACTACGAGGGAGCTCTGAACCAGATAAAAATACTGAGTGGATGAGAGCAGGTAGCAGGTTGTTAGCTTGGGGCTGCCTATACAGACGTATGGAGAGGAGCATCTCTGCAAAGGAGGCTGACATGTTTAGTGACATAAAGTGGCTTGACTGTTAGCTTCTTTTTTTTTTCTTTCTAAATGACAAGACAAAGCCACCTCTGCTCTCCTCCAACTCCCCTCACCCTCCCAAGCCATCCCCTTCCCCCTAGATGCTTGGTGTTTCTTCTTTTAGAGGGGAAAAGAAAAAAAAAAGAAAGAAAGGGAGAGAGACATTTTCTTTCACACAAGCCCTCAGAATTACAGTTCATGAACTATTCAGTAAACTGACCGGCATGAACCTCCCTTCAACGGCCTAATCTAAGGGGTGGATCTATGTGTTTTGTTGCTTGTCAAAAACAATCACTGCTCGGCCCATTACATTTACAGCACGTCGTCCTTTAATTGGTGTAACACACTGAGGGCTGAAAGGAAGAAAGTCCTACAAAAGCCCCCGAGTGAATGAACCCTGACTCACACAAAAATACTCTTCAGAAGTTCAGAGCTGGGCACTAACAAGGGAGGTAGAGAGTTAGTTTGAAAAGGGGTTAAGTTCAGAAATGTGCCACCTTGAAGACCCTCCCATCAAAGCCATGATAGCATTGACAAGATGCAGGGGGAAAAAAGTTAATATTACGGCCTTTCTGGTTTGAAGGGAATGCAGGGAAGGACTGGAAATTCCTCCCGGCTCCCCTTCCCGGCCTAACCCTTTTCACTTCGGGGCCGTTCTCTTTGTGTCCTTCGACTGCTTAAGAAAAATACGAAAGGAAAAAAAAAAAAAGAAGAAAGAAAAAAGCCCCACGAAAAGCTAAATGCGGGCCGGGCCGGGTCGGGCCGGGCCGGGGAAGGGTTGACCTATCCCGGGACAAAGCCCGCGCTTCCCGCAGAACTCCACCTCCCGCCCGGTCCCCTCCCAGGGCCGCTCTCCCTGGCCCCTAATGATTAGACTAATTAACAAAATCGACGTTTAAACGCCCGAAGCCACACTTCAGGGGGAGGGTGCCGGCCCACGGGGCCCCGCCGTGCGGCGGGATCGGCACCGCGCCCACCGCCCCGGGGAGCGCGGCGGGGATCGGGACCGGGATGGGGCCGGCACTGGGACCGGCACCGGGATCGGCACCGGGACCAGGACCGGGGCAGGGGCAGGGGCAGGGGCAGTTTTTCCGCGCCCCTGCACCTTCTCTCTGGCCCCGTACCTCCTCTGACTTCTACTCCTCCTTTCCTTTTTCTTTTCTCCTGTCTTCCACCTCTTACACGGACCGTTTCTGCTGCGGGATCTCTTTTTTTAATCTCTCTAAAGATACAATAACTATTTTGATGTAAATGGAGAGCCTTGGATGGGTCCCTGGGGTAGAGAGTTAATGATTCTTCTTGCACCGGGCTGTTCTTTCACTTCTTCTGCGTGCACCATGTTAATAAATTAATGCACCTTTCATTACTCCTACACGCATCAAACCTCAGCTTTGTATTTTGCGGCCTGACCCTCGTTCCTACACTTTTGTGAGCAAGTTGCCCCCATGCTAAGGCTGGGGCACTTTTAAATGCAGCCCCATAGTCCTACCCAGGTTTGTAATCCGTCAAAAAGCCGTTGATTGCTGCAAGCGTTACTTTTCATTAAGAAAACTTAGAAGCAATTTGGAAGAACCCTTCTCAATGAATACATTTACCCCCAAATGCTTTTTATTCTTCGCCTATACTTGATGAGTTTCTCTGGCACAAATCAGTTCTTACAGGCACAGAATGGGCAATCCCCTGATCCCCATCAATTGTCATCCAGAGTTTGGGCCACTTTGACCGCCAATAGTGGGGAAGTCAGAGCTAATCCTCAGAAGGAATCACGGGAAAAGAAAAGCAACAATAACCAAGTCAAGCGTAAAAAATGAAAGAGAAATCTCTATTATCACTCACTACATTTCCCAGCGATGTACTGAAAAAATCAGCTCGTTTGTCATTCGAGTCAGACACCCGGAGAAGAATATGGGGTCGTGGTGGGTTGGTAGACTCACACGACGTAAGGAACAATATTTTAGAGCAAAAGGCCTCTTCATTTGCCAAATCCTCCTCACATCCGCCATAACCATTAAATACAGACTGACTTTATTCTCTATGGGAAGAACAAGGGGAAAGGAGCCTTCAGCCACATAGCCAGACAAAAGTCCAAAGAGCCGGGGATCGGGGAGGCGAGGCGGGAGGAGAGCGGCCACCCTCCTCCGCACCGGCCCCGGGCCCCGGCTCAGGGGATGTGCGAGGGGACGGGGGTGTCGGG